>PVKZ01004435.1:47500-83655 GCA_004027375.1 Macroglossus sobrinus
GTTCAGGGTTTTATGTCAGAAATCTCTTGTTATCATGACTTTCAAGGTAGTACGTTCCTGATCATCTTGTTGACAATAGTCTCCCATTTGCACGAGTCTCTTATGCTCAAATAATATTCCTCTTTTTTTTTTTCCTCCTCCAACTTTTTATATATTTTTCATTTGAGAGTTAGGAGACAATAATTTACCCTTTAAAAATGCATCTTTTGAAGCATGGATATAATATTTTTCGTAGGCATTTGAGGGGGTGCTGTAAGCAGGCAGCCATGGGATCAGATAACGATGAAAATCAAAGGGATTCAGTTTCAAGTGTGACCCCACCAATTCCAAAAGGGTCCTTCTTACCTAGGGACATGTTTCAACGTTGAATTTCTTCTACCTTCATATTCTTGCACTTCTGCTAAACAATGTTATGGAAGCTAAAAGTTTAACAAAACAAAACAAAACAAAACCGTGTTTTATTCGAGCTAGGAAGCGTCGATGACAGCATCGGGACGGGGCTGGTCCACAGGCCCAGGTGGAGTGGCTTCCCCGTGGTCGTGTACATTTGGGGCTCACCGAGACACTTTGCTAGTGTAAATTCAGGACCCATCAATTGATTGCAGCGAGTGATTTAATGTGACTTCTAGACAAGGGGCGTCTTTGCTTCACCTTTCTGTGCTTGGCCAGTCGTCGGCCCTGTTGGGGGGGGGGCTGGCCAAGGGGTTCCCGGGTGGGGTTCTGCGCTTCTTAGAGGCTCGGTACCCCTTGGGGCATCAGGGCCGTGGCCGAAGAGAGCAGTGGAACAGTAGAACTGGGAGTTTTCTTAAAGGCCACCTAGAGGCCCTGCGCCCTCACCCTGCAGATGCCACTGTCACCAGGCCCAGCGGCTGAGTGCCACGGCCAGCGTCACACACCAGCCTGCTCCCCCCACCCCCCTCACCGCACCCCGAACCTGTTAAAATTATCCCGCTTGACACAACCATTCACGTAACAATTTCTTTAAGTCGGTGCTGTCACTTGCCGTATTTCTCTGATCCAAGTGATGCCCAGCGAGTTGTGAACGGCCGACAGCCAGCCCTCGAGAGGGCGTTTTAATTTTAAGGAAAGCCTCCTACACGCGAATTAATTAAAAAGGCCGCAGTCTGCTGCAGCGGGAAGGCCTCGGAGCCATCTCCACCCAGGTTCTACCTTCCACCCCCATGGGGCTCCTCCCTTCGCTGCTTGCGATGAACAGCTTTGCGTGTATGCAGAGTATTTGGATTTTGTGAAGGCATCTTTTTGGTCGTCGTTGCTTTTTTTAGAAGCTCGTGAAATCAAGACACAGCGACAGGGCTGCTGACTTAGTGCCGTTGATTAGGCATCCATTGAGAGGTTTTAAAGACATCGTAATCAAAAGCACTAGTTATTTGGCGTTTGCAGCGCACGGGGCGCCGTGCCAAGAGCCTGCGCACCCTGTTTCTCTCCCCTGCAATCACAGGAAGCAGGGACTGGGATCCTGTCCCCAAAGGTGAGAAGTGGACGCAGGAAGTGACCTAGGCACTTCCGGGAGAAGTGCCTCTGGGTTCTGAGCCCGTTTTTCGGATGCTGGAGCCTGGACTCTCCAGCATTACACGGTGCTGCCTTTCCCACGATCATCTTTGCCTAGCGGCATGCAATAGTTCGCAGCAATGTGAGAAAGCCACCCTGGAAGACAGTCCCCAGTGCTGGGCTTGGGCAGAGCTGTTGTGACATTATATCCATCGTTAACAGACATCAGAAGGTGCTCCTGGGAAGGGGGAGCGTGAACGTCGTAGGAATGAATGATTCAGCTCGCTGTCCTTCGCCCCGTGAACGATCCCGAGGGCCCTTTGCGTGTCGGGCCCCGATGAAAAGCAGTTACGTGGATGACATTCTCGGAGAGAGTGTGTCAGTTTCAAATCAGCCATCGCATGGCTGCAGTGAGGGCCGTGAGGGACACAGGTGGCACAGTGCGTATAGCTCTGAGTATGGAGAGGGCACACGG
Source organism: Macroglossus sobrinus (assembly GCA_004027375.1). Classification (NCBI taxonomy): domain Eukaryota; kingdom Metazoa; phylum Chordata; class Mammalia; order Chiroptera; family Pteropodidae; genus Macroglossus; species Macroglossus sobrinus. Next base: position 49,485 of record PVKZ01004435.1, read on the forward strand.
CTCTGGGTGTGGGTCTCAGGGGACACGGGGCAGAGAAGCGGGGAGAGGCGGGGGTGTCCTCAGGTGATGGAGGGAGACACAGGCAGATGCCTCGTCAGGTCCCCGTAGGGTACCAGGCGCTTATCTTTTTCTAAAACTAGGCAGAGTTTTACTTTATATTCAGAATCTTGGGTGAATAATTAAGGTTAAAGGAGATATTGCTTTTGGTATTTCCATCTAAAGAAGATGATGAAGAACTGACTCTATAAGAATGTCATCTGCCTTGACGGGGGTGGGAAGAGGGTGTTGTCAGCTTTAGTTTGATACTGAGCCTAAAACAGTGTCTGACCCAGAGTGTGTGTTGAGTGACTGCGGGATGGTGAAGCACTATTTTTAAGGTACTGAGATGGCTTTTAAAGAAAAAGAATGGAAATTGTGAAAGGGATTGAGAGTTTAATAATCGTTATTAGGTTCATTTCTTCTTGGACAAGCACGTCTCTGGGTCTTGTGCAGATTTTTGGAAAGTGTCTTTCAAATGAATGACATTTAATAATTCCTTGCTAAATGAAATGAAGAAGAGGCTGTGTTGTATTTCTAGTTTCTATTTTATATTTCTTAAATCTGTTTTTTTTAAAGACTTCACATAAAGAACTTTGTAAAGCTGTAGATTTTTATCATCACGTGCAATAGGCGCTTTATTTAATTTTTTTTTTTTTTTTTTTTGGTAAAGAGCTGTTGACAAACCACAAAGTCTATATAACCCAGTCGGCCAAACTGGCGAAGATCAGATAGAGCCCTTTCCTCTTTCGGTTCCTTCTTAGTTATCATTCGAATCGGAAAATAAAGCACAGAGCTATCAGCGCGGTACATCTGATGGTCTCCTGCAAACATCTCGGCGTCCAGAAATTAGTCATTTCAAAAAGAGTTTCGCCTTGGTTCAGTAGCCGAAACTCACCAGTGCTTGGATGCATTTCGCATTCAAATGCGACTGTAATGAAAATGAAGCAGACCTTGAAAATCCTGTCCCCTGGACAGTTGTCACATGTAGGCCTCTTCATCTTGGTGGAAGATGATGGGCAGTGACTTATGGATTTATGCAGAAAACGTTGGTTGAAATGAAGCCCGAATACGTTTAGCTATGTCATAATTAACTGGGACACCCCACGTTCTCAGGGCCTTCTCTCCGAGAGGACAATTGCTTCAGGAGACTTGTAGGGAAGTGGCTTAGTGGCTTTTTATGTTGATTTTTTTGAGCTTCCAGTGTAATTTGGACAGGATATTTGGAAGAGGAACTCAAGCAACGTTTGGGGACTTTTTTTTCAAGGTCTTAGTCATCGTGATGCTTTTATATAAATTAAAAGTCTTTTCTGTTTCATAATTATAAGCAATTCATGAGGTTATCTAATTTTTAAGGAAGTAATGTCATCTCTTTGTTCTCATTCCTGCAAATGATGTGAGAACGAAGTGTCGGAATTGCGATTTTGCTGTGCGATGAGTGATTTCGGGGATGAATATCTGCAGAATGATCGCTGATTACGAGGGGCACAGTATCGTCAGCATTACGTGTTGGTCATGTCCGCTGTACACAGATTTAAACGTGCTATGGGATACGGAGAAGTATGTACAGAATACCAGTTTCCAAGTTTTTAATGGTCACTCTTCTGTTTCTTGGGGACGATGGTTGCTCTAAAAAGTAGAAATATTAAAATGGAATACTAGTTGAAAGTCAGGAGTTTCATCTGTAAATATTTACCTCATGGTTAGGCAAAGACAAATGCACGTACAGCATAATGTATATGCCATTTTCCTAAATTTGGCCTTTGAGGTTGATAGAGCTATCGAAATTCTTTATAAAGTCGTTATGAGATCTATTTAGGGATAGTTCACTCAGTCTGGGGATTTCTAAGATGTTTGAGAATTTTTTGGACTCATGCCCCTGAGGTATTATTGGGGTTGGCAGTGACCATTTTGTTTGTAAACAGATACAGAGGGGAGAGAGGGAGTGAGTGGCCTCACCCCCAAATTCCTACCTTAAAACTGCATCATGGAACTTAATTCTTATTTGTGTCCTATTCAACATGGCGGTTAAAGTATCGACAATGAAATCACTAAACACGACTTGATTGCCTTCTAAATCGTCTCGGGGACACTAATTTATATATTGACATTCTTTGAAAAATGTTTACTATGTATGACAGATTTAACATGTCATTTATATTTCTTTTAAAGTCTAATTTCAATATGACTAGAATTTACCTTTTTAAGGCATGGCCGACTTAAGTTTGGTCAAAACACATACACACAAAAACATTTCTGTATCGTTTGAAAGGATTTATCAACACTTAACTCTGAGTTAAAACTCTTAGCTGGAAGCCAGGGTTGAGGGCCGTGGCTGATGGGTGCTTTTGCTTGATTTATGGGTTGGTGGCGGTGACTAAGCTAGACCTCAGTGCTCTCTGTCTGAGGTGTCTTCCTTCCACGCAGAGGGACAGGAGTGTCAAATCTGCAGCCGAGGGAAAGACCAAACGCCCCATTTTCCACTTCTGGGGTCAGCAGCCAGCCATGTGGCCAGTGGCAATCGTGGCCAGCTGTGTGGACCACCTCATGGCATCTTCATGGAGGCGATGCATTTGGAAACTTGTATTTTTTTTTTGCCTGTTTCGCTTTTACTTTGTGGTGTATTTGATGCTCATTCTTTCATTCATTAGGCATTTGATGTTTTTATATTCCTTTGAACCGTGTTAGCTTCATTCTTTCGTTTTAATTTTACTTTTAATGGCCCTTTGCTTCCTCTGTTATTGTTTTAATGTTGATTTTTTAAATTCAGTTTCTGAAAGGTTTCTATTGCTTTTACTGCTTAAAAAATCATTTCATGAAATTCTTTTGTTTGGAACAAGTCATGCTCTTGTTCTGATAGCAAGAACACTTCAAACCTCTTCTTCTTTTCGTAAGAAAGAGGCAAGGAAAGCTAGCAGAGGGAGGAAAATAGTATGAAAAGCAATCGTAGAAACTCTCAGAGCAGATGTATTCTAAATAAAATTCATGCCTACCCTCTGATGGAAGGCACATACGTAGTTTCGAGGCGAATAGAGCTAAATGGGTGTGACAAAAAGAGGACTTTCCTGCTATTTTAACATATGTGCTCCATCAGTGGGGAAGGAAGGAAGGATAAAGGTAGGTCGCATTAACTCCTGAGTCCCCAGTCACAACGCAGTAGTGTCACACACGCTACTGTATTTTGGGCTGAGTTGGTTTCACTTTGAGAGGATGTTTGGCAGAGAAGACAAATGTGCAGCACTGACTCTGACGGTCCTCATTGAAAGGCTTGGTGACAGCTAGAAGGATTAGCAGGAAGTTAGAATGTGACTTCCTTGTGCTCTCCTCCCAAGTTTTTTGCGTGTAAAAAAGTAAGGAAGTGGGAATTGCACATATGTGTAAATGATCAAACTTCCAAGAGTTCTTCTTGACGATCTAGAAGGTTATGAGGGTGGAAATAAACCAAGGGGCTGTGTCTCTGAAGGAGCGATGATGGGGTGAGATAAGGGTGACGGACAGGTGCGGGTCCTCGGCACAAATATCACCCGTTCATGGGATGGTGTATTGGTTACAAGTTCTGTGTAGACTGATACTAACTATAGCAGGGTGTGAATGATCAACAGTTATAGCAAATTCAAGGCCATCCCACTGATGACATCACTCATGATTTATTAACATCCCTATATCGCTCTCTGGTGTGACTTCCTGAAGGAATAGTGCGGCTGTGGGTGGCACTAGAATTTGTACGCAAGCCGTGGGCCACCTTCTCCACACTGAAGACTGAAATGAGCCACTGGTCAGACATGTAATCGATGCGTAAGAATGACTCAACTGCTAATTGCTTGAAAAATGTATTTAGTCTCTGATGAACCCTGGGTTACGTGCGTATGAGCGAGCTGTGGGTATGAACATTGTCTTTTATACGAGTGCTGATGCCTAAAATTTGAGAATCACATATTACAGACTTAAGTCCAGCCATCAACCTTGACGCAGATTTAAATCATTGACGTAAATCTCTTTTTATAGGTAACTTTATAAAGTTTATGACGTGCAGATTTTTTTCAGACGAATTTTCTTTATTTAAATCCATGCTGCAGGGATCCCCTCTTCTTGCTCTCTGCCTGTCACCCCAATATTCCGTGTCATGTCTGTGTGCCCAGAACCCATCTCTGATATCCACTTAGTTCGTCTCCCGAATATTCGAACTATTCTGTTAAATGTTTGATCTCTGCGACACACATCTCTTCGTTCACGGCTTGTCTGTCACTCCAGCCATTTATTTATCCAAATGTATACATCACGCGAAAGGTGAATGCAGAGATGACGCTAGCCCCAGCCGTCACAATATCTATAATTTGGCAAGAGAGAAACGTATATAGCGTTTATTAAATTTGTTAGATTTTGGATCCTTTCCAAGCTAATCTATACCTGCAACTGTCAGTCAAAGAATAAATAAATGCCTGCAAATCCAGTGGTTATAACCAGACGCGGTAACGTTCTAATTCCATTTTTAACTCTGGGCCTGTGCCAGTGGCATCTCTGAATGTGGCCCCTGCTCATTCAAAGGTTTGTTTGTTAATAAGGAAGTGAGGAACATGGAAGGATTGGATCACAGCTGGTCTTTGGTTTTACTAAGTTTTGTTTTGTTTTGTTTTGGTTTTTGGTTTTAATTAATTTTTTTAAAAAAACAATATTTGGGAAGCTCTCCAGGTCTTTAAAAAAATTACTCATTCAACTTTTTTTTTTTTTTTTTTAAAAAAAAGCTAACGCATGGGTGAACTCGGTGTCAAGCTGATAGAGAGCCAGTACTTCCCACTGGTTTCCTCTTCCTGCTGGTTTTGGCAGCTTTGGGCCAGGAATCCTGCACTGGCCAGGTGGCCTGCCGCACGCTGAATGTGCTATTATCGCCAGCGAAGTAATCCCTAGTGGCTGGATGACCCCAGGCCCCCCCGGCCCCATCGTGATCGGGGGCAGGAAGTGCTCAGCCTCATTTCCGGTTCTTGAGCATCAGGTGGCTCTTGCCACTGATGCCGCTGAGACACGGGCTTGATTACTCAGCATCCCTCAGCGCCGGGTGACAGTTCTCTTCATCTGCCCTTTGCCACGTGGGTCCCAGTTCTTAAAAATGGTTGGTGTTGGGTTCTTGAGTTCCTCCCTCAACTAAAGAGCAAGTTTCTCAAAAGCAAGAAATAATATCACTCACCCACTATGCCTTTGAGTGTCGTGTGCCTAGCAGAGGGCCCTGCATTTCACAGGTGTTTGAGTTCCCTTGATGGCAGGCTCCAAGTGTCACATTCTTCTTCTTCGTTAAAAGTGTGAAAGAGACTTTTACGGAGAACTTATCATTCGAATGCTTTATTTCTCCACGTGTGGTGGAGAAGAGTTGAATTTTCATTCTCTATTTGCTAAGTCGTACCCTTTTTTTTTTCGAGGCGGTCTGATCAACTGTCAATTTTTTTTTTAAATGGAAATTCTCGTTCGTTCAAGCTCATTTTTATCCTCGGCATCTACATATATTTATTCACGTATTTCCCCCGTACTAATTTTCTTCCCGTTGTTGAAAGTCTGATGTTTAAAAAATTTTTTTCATTATTTTGGTGTCCTGTGCTGTCCCTCCATGTTTTCCCGGTTTTGCAATCAACTCCCATTACTGACCTGGATTGTGTGGAAAGTGTTTTAGGTCCGGAAGGATTACTCCCTAGGACGTCAGTGCTAGAGAATGTACGGTTAATTTGATGACCCACGAAGGTCGTTTTTCCAATGTCATACACTCCAGCAGCGATTTTTTGGGGTGTGGAGCTGTGTAGCTCCCACTTACTGAGAGAGGATGTGGACCCCTTCCACTGTAGTTACGGATTTGTTGGTGTCGCCCTTTTAGTTTGCATTCTGAAGCTCTGTTATGCATTTTTGATTATGTCTTTTTTTATAAACAAACCCTTTGGACATATGGAATTTCTTTTGTTTTTTGTCTCTGATAATGCTTCTCGTCTTTCAGTTCACTTTGAGGAATGAAGATGCTCAACCTTTCTCATCATGAATGTTGGCATGAAATTTTTTCCATTTTTTTTCCTGTCTAAACTGGATTTAGAGCTAGGTTTATCTCGAATATCTTTACACTTGGTCTTTCCTTTTCTATCTATCCAGTCTTCCAGTTGCTGCCTTCACTCAGAGCATTTAGTATGCCTATGTTAAATGTAATTATGGCTGTGTTTAGTCTTTTTAAATAATAGCTTTATTGAGATATAACTGATATGTGTAGGTTCCAACTATTATCCAAAATCTTGGTAAGGATCGTATATTGACATGCTCTCATATTAGGCTTGTCCTATTGTCTTATGGCATTAGAATCTATTTCCAGTCATGTTAATAGTTTTAAACTGCCTTAATGATTATTTATTAATACCTATAAACAAGGATGGCAGCATTGTAATTGCTTTGTATACTTATGGGGTGCTACGTCCTTGGTCGGGTTGAGTCGAAGACGTTGCCTTTTTGGAATACAAGCTTGAATCACATGGGTTACTCTCCTCAGTATTGCAGGAGCACTTCTACTTGAGTTAGAGAACTTTCCGTGCTGACACACCAGCCGGGGTTGTGCGCACTTGGCTAGAGAGAGGCTAGCTCTATCCACACACGGGATAATGATTTACTCGCCTTATTCTTTTTTTTTTTTTTTTTTTTCCTCTATAGCCTTGAGAAATTCCAGAAAACAGAGTCTCTTTGTGAGGGAGAAAATGCAGTCTTTTCCATGACAACGTTGCACGATTTTCTTATCAAAATACAGAAGGCTCTTTATCTTTCCATCCAGTTGGACTTACTTATCAATAGGTATCAGCCTTGCCTTGCACTCCCTCTAAGGGAATCACAGGGCAGATCCTTGGGGCAGGCGGGCGGGACAGCTGGTTTCCATGGAAATCAGAACAGCAAGTGACCTTGACAAAAGTTGATCTGTTTTGCCAAAGCGTTTTTTTCCCCTTCATCCTCCCTGCCTTTGCTTTGCTGGATTTTGAATCTCCAAGAACTGACTTCCAGCTTTACTTGCACGAGTAACTTGAACTTGGCATCAGTCATCCCATCTTACTTCTTTGGGTCCCCCAAAGGCTATAAACTCACCGCCCCGAAGCTCGCGGCGGTTTTCACGTTCTGTAAAGTGCGTCTGTGTTTCAGTTCTTCCACCAGATGATCAGCTCACCAGAGACAAGGATTTCACCTTACGTTGGGCGGTTCTTGCAATGGAGAGCGCGGGGCTTGGGATATCATAACAGAGATGGGCTCGTAACCTCCCCTCTCAAACCTCAACTTCTTAAGAACTGGCTTTCCCACTCGGGGTGGGGGGAGGGGCACGCACAGTTCTCTTTTTCCCTTCCCCTCCGCCTTTGCAAATCATTCAAGTAAAAACTAAAAACACTCCTGGGACCCATCGTGGTCTGTAAATCTGGTTCTGTTCTCTCTTCACCTTCGTGAAGGTGGAGTCTACTGTGCCCTCCTCTTGCTCCCAGGCTGCAGCCGGGCCGGCCTCCTTGTCATACAAGGAACAGGACGCCAATGCTCCTTCAAGCCCACACTCTTTGTTATAGCGGATAACTGCGTGAGGAAGGCCCCTCCATTGGGCACACTTCTGCTCTTCCCCAGTGAAAACTGCTTAATGGAAGGTGCACACTCCTTTCCCTGGCACTCGGGGTTAAGATAACGTGGCCAGTCCTGGTCCAAACAGAAGTTCAGGGCTGTAGTGATGGGCTTTGCCGACTATAAAGTGAAATCTGACAGTATAGGATTCTCCCGGAGTCACTCGATGGAGCCATAGCAATATCTTAGCACGTGACGCGTTCTGATTTATAAGTAAAGGTCCGATTTTCTAGCCATCGGTGGACACTTTCGTAGACTTGATCATGTTCTGTAGAAGTGGACTTTATTTTTGGAACCGGGGGGATGTTTGACTTCCTGGGGGCCGCTCGCTCGGTTCCCCAGAGGCAAGTGAGGAGGGGCCTTTGGGAGTCTGGGGTAGGAACAGGATGGGTCACCACGGGTGCGTGACAGCCAAGGTGTGCTTCCTCGGTCCTGAAGGCGATGTGACATTCAGGATGCTGTTTACCCGATACGCGTCACGTTAGGGGGTCTGCGTGCGTATGTTCACACACACACAGATATACACACACACATTCGTGTTCTTCCCCGAGTCGCCGATAGCACAGAATGATCTTTGCTCACTCCTTAAGAGAATTGAACGGATGTGTTAGCACAGGACACGTTCTCATTTACAAGTAAAGATCTGATTTCTGAGGACTCGGTGGGAGATTTTGGAGACTCCGTTACTTCCTGTTAGAATGAATTCGAAAGCTTATTTTCCACTTGTGTATCTTCTTTAATGAAAAGCCTATTTCCATGTTTTTCATCGATCTTTAAAACTGGGTTGCTGTGTTCTTACGATTGAATTTTAAGTGTTTTATTTTTTATATACAGGATACAACTTCTTTGTTGGATCTGCAGATTTATTCTCCCAGTCTGGTCTTTTCAATTCTCTTCACTTACCAGTGTCTTTCCCAGAGAGGTGGTCTTAGTCTCGGCCAAGTTCAGCTGATCAGTTTCCCTTCTCATTTAGTTCACAGTGGATCTCGTTTGCCTTTTGATTTTTTCGTCAGCCCACGGGGCATTTAGAAGTGTGTCATTTCGATTCTAAGCCGTCGGGGATTTTCCAGTGACCTTCTTGCTATATTTTGAGAACGCAGTTCCAGAGGCTACCTGTTATAGGGTTTACATTCTTTTAAGTTCATCAAGACTTGCTTTGTGAGCCAAGATCTGGTCTCTACTCTCAAACATCCTGTGTGCATGTGAGTTTCTGTTTGAGAACCTACTTATTATCTGGATGTGGTCTGATTGCTCACGGCTGGCATTTGAGCTTTCTAAGGGGACACCGGAGATGCCTGCCGTCTTGCTTTTGAGGTTCTGCACCCCAAGTCGGGCACGCCACACCCTGTTCGTGGCGAGGTCTGCCCACTCCGGGTGGTCTGAACACCAGCTGTGTCTGCTCCTGGGGTTTTCCCTTCTGCTTATGTTAGTGGGGGGTCCTTTCTCATCCGTGGCTAGTTGTCTGTCACGTGTGTGCACTGGTCAGCGGTCCGCCGAAGACTTGGGCGGAGTGGGGGTTTGGGGATGGGGAGCCCTCTGCAGGCCCCGAGCTCTGGATCTGTGCAGCCCCGTGCTGGTCCTCCCGGCCTCCGAAATCCATGTCCCCATCTCGGGGCCACCGGGCTCGTAGGGAAAATAAAGAATCCCTATGACAGCTGCTACTTGGGAGAAACCATTTTTGAAATTAGAGTTAGCACAATAGTTCTGAGGATCTTCTGACCTCTTTCTGCCCAAACCAGTGATGCTACCTCCCTCTTTTGTGTGTCTCCAAATTCCCTGAGCATGAACTCGGCCCCGATTGGGTCTTGCATTTGGCTCTCAGCTCTGGTCCGGGATTAGATTCACCCAATACAGGCCCAGCTACAGGGACCTCGCCCAGGGATGGGCTGCACTCATCCAGAAAGAGGAAGCTGTGACCTGGGTCGCCACTCCCTTTGCGAACAAACTGGAGGATATTTTGGTCTTGAAAAGGAAAATCCAAACGCGAAAAATAGCTCCATAAACTAAAAACCCAGCGTCATCTCCAAGAAATGTGTCACCAAAAGCTCCTTCTCCAGCTGACGTTGTATCAGATGCTCCTTTGCCTTCCTGGACTGCGGTGGCGGCTCGTGCTTGTCCCCCGCCTTCATCCTAGGTCAGGTGGAAAGGAAACCGTAATACACAGGCGTCAGAGAAATTAGTACAAAGGCCATTGAAGGGCAATGTCACTAGGGAAAATAAAGGATAAGAAATCAGGGAAGGGACCAGGTCCCCGCTGGGAGGGAAGGGGCGGGGCTGGCGCTGTCCCCTCAGAAGCCACACCTGGTGGCTGTGTCAGCAGGACACGGGGACGAAGGACTGCCTTGCACAGCTCTGCCTGGACCAGGGGGACAGACGTGTCACGAGGGAAGGATGGAGGCCATACCTTATTTATTTATTTATTTTTATTTTTTTCCAGTTGAAGTCTCAATCCTTATCCTGAAACACCCCAGTTTCTTGCAGACCTGGAATCTTGATTCTCCACGACGTTTAGTAAATGCGAGTCCTGTTCTCTCCGGGAAGGTCCTTCTTGTCTATACACGATCAGGGGTCACGCTGCGCCCCCATCGCGGTGGTTCCCAGACCCTCCTGCAGCACCCGGTGGTCGCCGGAGGCGGACGGGGCTGCGGAGGGTGTGTGGACGTCTCTGTGTTCGGAGGGGCCTCCAGGGATGCTGCTGGGCAGATGCCCACAGATTTTTACGAAGGCCTGCTGTCCCCCGTTCATCAATGCGGGTCTCAGAGCGATGGAGTGATACTGATTGAGATATGAAGTTCCCGGGGCCAACCTCAGATGGTTTTTATGGACGGAGGCAACACTCCTCAAGGGAAATTTAGAAAATAAATGCCTAGATCAGAAGATACAAATCACTCATGAAGCCACATTCTAGAAACAACCACGGTTCACGTGCTTAGGTGTCTCTCTTGCTTCTTTAACATACACGTGATACTGTTCTGTAAGGGTCACGGGCAATGGGTAATTTTTTTTCTTTGTCGTATCACCTTGGGCGAAATTCCTAAAAAAGACAGGATTCGATCTCGACTTGTATTTTTCTGTTTAAAAAAGAGCAAACGCTGTTCTTTTTCATTTTGTTAGTTCTTGTGTGTGTGTGTTTCTTCCCTGTAGAAGTCGGAATAAAATGTCTGATGTGTCCAGCCAGTGATTGCCTATGCACTTTGTTCCAGAGTCTTCCATGGAACTGTTCTTTGCTAAGCTCAGACTTTCATGTGACTCTGGAATGAGTAAGAGCATCCTTCAGCAGCCAGACATCTGTCATATATAAGCAGTGATCGTCCCTACCTCCCCCACGAGTAAATATAGTTCTTTTCTTAAGCTTTTGGTCATGACCTTTTGAAGCTGCCAGGCTAATCATCAATAATCATAATAAGTGTTTTTTTTTATAATTTATATTTCTCATAAAATTTGGGAAATCCATTTCTATTGCCGTAGGAGCTATCTCACAGAAATGATTTATTCCTTTATTCTGAATGCTTTATATTGCGGTTCTGTATCTACCTCTCATTCATCGATCTCCATTTGTGGTCTTTCAAACTATTCTGATTTTGCTCTAGTTTCTTCTGGTTTTTAAAGGATGAATGGGGTATGGACAATTTTGGAAAAACTGAAAAGATATTTTATGCCGCTAACATACAAGCATCTATTTTTGTTCGTTTTCTTTCAGATTTCGATATGAGCTGACTTAATGTGGTTGTAATCATACGTCACATAATTTTTCCTTAATAATTTTCAATCTTGCTGCCATGAACGTGAATGATAAGGTTGTGTATGTTTTAAAAGCTTCAGAGCTCCCCAAGCGACTGTAACGGTTCGTGAACTCACCCATAACAACAGGCCTGAGAGAATTCTTTTATTGCCATGAGATGAGCAAATATAAATTTGTCTGATGTGTGTAATATTTACAGGTTTAAAACAATTTACAAATAATTCTTAGAAACATGGTTTGGTTCATGTACCAAATTTTATATTTCCATTTCTAAATTTTAATCAAATACATATTCGATGAGTTACTAGTTTTTCTTCCATTTTGTCTTCCTAATATAGTTTCTCAGTGAATTATTTTTCTACATGTGTTTGTTCCAAATGGCGTCATCCCTCTCTTTCCCATTCCTCGATGAATCTGTTTTTGTCTGTTCGCTGTCTGGTTTTGTCATTATTTCTTCCAAGCTGTAATGTAAATACTCTCAAGATGTTTCCAGAATGAAGTAGCATCCGCTGTTCAAACGTCTCCAGCTGCTGACCTCCTCTGAGATTTGTCCTTTATTTTGAATCGTGAGTCATCAAAGGATAATATCGACATTTATGAACTCTACTGAGCTACTCTTTAAACTCATAAACTATTCTGTTGTGAGACTATTTTCTTTTGATAGTGTGACTGTAAAATTGAGACATCTCAAAAACATTCCATTTTTATGATATGTACATATACCAATTATGATGGAATAACCCGTATCTCACTTTCTTTCAAAAAGTTCAAGGAAACTGGTTTGTTCATATACCGTCCATTTTAACTTTATTTAAAATGTTACTTTAGAATGAACAAAATCAGGAGAGATTCTCCTGCATTTACTGTGGCACCCTTTAATGAACTCAGCTAGACAAAAACCATCTAGATTCTAGAAGCCACCAGAACAGATGAAAAATTTCCAAGTAGCGGTTTCCTTTAAACCTCTGATCAACCATACAGAAAGTTTCCTTTTCTAATTTAAACCCTTAACAGCCGTAACACAGAGGTGAAAAAATAATGACCCCCCTAACACGCCTTATTTGGCTCATACGGTTTTTATGAAATGTTCAATTATTTTTCGCAATTTAAAAACTGGCTATTTTTTTTTTAATTTTCCCATGAAAATTCTGGCTTCTCTTGAAAAGCTAAGAGTGGCCGTCAGCCCTGAGCCCACATCCAGGTGGCTGCAGCTAAGGGAGGGACAGCCGTCTCTCGGGAAGGGACGTGGGGTCTGTCTTTTTCTACCTGCCCTTCCATTTCTCGTTGTCTGTCTCCTCTAGGTTGACTTTGCTCATTTTTATGAACTGTATGTCTCCTGTAGGCGTTTAACCTTAATGCCACGCTTCCGTTTTCTATGCATAAAGGAATATGTTTGTGCAAGGAATAAACAGTTATAATGTCATTTTTATCACATTTGTAAGGCAATTGAAAAAATGTTTAGCTTTATGCCCCATTTAAACCTCATCCGGGACAGATACTTGATTCATTATATTACCTTTTGATCAGTATTACTCAGACTCAGGGAGGCTAGCTGCTTCTCGAAATAAGCAAATGAAAATCAGCAAATCTGTGAAATTTACTCTGAAGAAATTGACATAATTGGAAAGAATTTTACATGCATTATATATGTTCATCGTATATGTGTTCATCACATAAGTTCTTTCTATGAACGGAGAGAACGGACACTTCAGCACAAAGCTGACAAAGCTGCTTTCATGCAGGATACATCGAGAATATCAAACACGATTTCTGCCCCCTGGAGCTCTGTCGGGATGCGGAGACATGAGCACAGCGGTTAAGCGATAGCGTAAAGCAGCGTATTTCAGAATAACCCATCCAGGGGACATTCGCTGTCTGGAGTGGGGTGGTGTGGTTGCAGCAGTTCGGGAAGGCCTCGTAGCCTAGGTCCAGAAAGAGTACATAAGATAGAAAGATGGAGAAAAGAGAACACAGGACTCAGGAAAGGGGCGTAGCACGTGTCGGAGCTTGGAACTGGGACTGTCCTTTATCCGCACTAAGGACAGGAGATGTGAACCGGGCAGGAAACAAGCAGGAGGCAGTGGTAGCACAGGCAGGCAGCATACAGGCAGGTGTGAAGCGCATTTTGGCTACACCGATAAGTCTTATGGTTTTGATAATAGTTTTCAAGGTTTAAAAAAATTATATGTGGGTCTGATTCATTTTTCTTCCCAGTCTTTCCATAAGAGAGAAGAGACTTAAATTCTCTACTGAGAATTGAGTTGGACACTGGGAAGAGCGTTCGGCCATTGGTTGGACACGTGGTGAGGGCTACAGCCCCATGTGTGTGCACAAGATGTAAATGGACACTCCTGCTTCAGTGGGACGTGAGGGGACCGACATCCAGCGGAGGAAGGCAGGTGCCTCCAGCCTGTGACCTGCCAGCGTGGTTATTTCCATCGCTAGCGCATAACCACGTCTTCTGTCCGTGGTTATCTGTAACCTCTTGGGACGAGTTACCTGTGTTCGCTCCTGCGTTCTGCTTAGATTCCAGCCCCACTGGCCCCCAAACGAGAGCACTGTTTTCTATTTGAAATACAGCAAAATCTTCTTAAATATATCTCCAAGAACTTGATACTTGGGTGTTTTGAGGAAAGTGGGTGAAAGTAAGTCCAAGATGTCATTGTTTGCAAGCGAGTTTGCGCTAAGAGCTGTCTGCCCCTTCCAGGAAGTGTTTGTTGTCAACATCGGTGTTCTGTTGACCTCAGAGGTCAAGGACACGTCCCCGTTATGCGTTCTGGATGAATTCTGGATGCCATCCGAGAAGCTTTAAAGGGCAGACAACGTGACCCAACTAGAAACAGTGAAATGTCCTCACACCTCTGCTACTTTTGTAGGACAGCGAGGAAGGACCTAGAAGTTTGTCCCTCGTAGCTGAGAACTGAGTGTCGTGTGTAGGTTATGTCCATTTTGCTTGTCATTACGTTTTTTCATGAACGAGTTTCTTAGTTTTCACTGTGGACGTTTTGAAGGCGTTGCTCAGAAGGTGCGAGACCTTTCTCGCTCATGGGCACAGGTGACGTCACGGGGATGCTGAGATTCAAATGCTTGCTGCTTGATAGCTCCTGTGGACCTCAGGTCTCTGTCCCCTTCTGAAGTGTTTCTCTCTCATGGACGCTGTGCTTCTGGCTTGGCTCTTGATGTCCCACGGTGGTCGTCCCTTTGTCACTGGTGCCACCAGAGGCATTTGAACAATGCCCAGGGCCCTGGGGTGGTGCTGACGGTGACAAAGCTCTCACCCCAGGCTTCTGGATTCACTGTTGCTGCCCTTGGCTCCCGGACTGCCACACATGGTGATGTTGTCAGCCACGGCTCTTTGCACTTTGATGCCCCGTGGTCTGTCACAGCCCGCAGAGAGGGTGGAGGGAGGTGGCGCTCCCGTCATCTACGCTGAAGGAATTCTGCAGAGCTAGTGCTCATGTCGTGTTTATGAAACTGTCCTCTCCGGAGGACCTACGTGCCACCGAGGTCACCAGGGCCCGGCGGGCTCAGGCAAAGCCTCCCGCACCCCCTCGGGGTCCCCTGACTCATAGGCCCTGTTGCTTTCTATCTCAGGCAGTGGGTCATCTTGTAATTTGTTTTATTTGCTTCCTTTTCTTCTCTTTTACCCCAAATTGTTCATCTATGTCTGAGTCCCAAAGTATGTAAGATCTAAATTGTTTTTCCAGAAGGTTCATTTTATACATTACCCGAATTATTACAATCTCTGGAACTGCAGAGTCCATCCCTAGGATTCGGAGATCCAACGGTAAACAAGTCGAGGAGTTACTGTATTTACAGTAAGCCTCAGTGAGTTTGCTTGTTTGTGTCCGAAAGTGCATTTCTTCTACGTGTAATTTGATTGTAACTTGAAAGAATTCTGAAAATAAAAAAGATGCCTGCTTTCGTTTGGTCCTTTAACTTTTTGTAATTGTATTTTTTAAAATTTATTTATTTTAATTAGTTTCAAGTATATAGTCCATTGGTGAGATCTATATAGTTCATAAAACGATCCCCCCAATTGCTCCCTCCCTCCCCTGGCCCTCCACCTGCCATCGTATTAATGCTGACTGCATCCCTCTGCCGTGCTCCCCATCCCCACGACCATCCATCAGCTACTGATCTGTACGTCTTTACCCCTTCACCCCATTCTCCCAGCCCCCCAAACTCCCTTCCCCTCTGTTCATCACCAAATTGTCCACTATATCTGTGAGTCTTTTTTTGACTAGTTTGTTCTTTTTATTCCTTAGATTCCGCATATAAATGAAATCATAAAGTGTTTATCATTCTCTGTCTGACTTAAATACCTTCTAGGTCCATCAAAGCAATACCTTTTTCCATCCCCTTCCTTCTAGTCTGTGTGTGTCTTTTAATCTGAAGTGAGTCTCTCGTAGGCAGCATATATAGGGTCTCGTTTTCTTATCCATTTATCCACTTTATCTTCTGGTTGGAGCACTTAATTCTTTTCCATTTGAGGTACTTATTGATAGGAATGGAGTTGTTATCATTCTTTATTCCTCTTTTTGATACATGTTCTTTCTTCTAAAAGAAGTTTCTCCAACATTTCCTGTAATACTGGCTTGGTGCTGATAAACTCCTTTAGCTTATTTTTGTCTGGGAAACTCTTTATTCATCCTTCAATTCTAAATGATAGCTGTGCTGGATAAAGTATTCTTGTTTGTAGATTCCGGGTCTTCATCCTGTGGAATATTTTTTGCCAAGCCCTTCTGTCCTGCAGAGTTTCTTTTGAGAAATCAGCTGCCAGTCTTATCGGTGTTCTCATATAGGTAATTATCTGTTTTTCTCTTGCTGATTTCAATATTTTTTTTTATATTTAACCTTTGGCATTTTAATTATGATGTGTCTTGATGTGGGCCTCTTTGGATTCCTGAGTTTTGGAATTCTCTGAGCTTCTTGGGGTTTTATGCCCATCTCCTTCACCAGGCAAGGGCAGTTTTTCATCATTATTTCTTCAAACAGCTGTTCAACATCTTGATTTTCTTCAGTTACACTGACCGGACAGATATTTGGACCCTTAGTAGTGTCCCATGTGCTCCTTAAATTATTTTTACAGTCTTGGCATCTTCTCTCTTGATATTCTGATTGAGTGTCCTTGGCTTTCCTGTTCTCTAGATAGGGCATTTGATCCTCTTCTTTATTCACTTTGTTTATTCCTTTGTTTATTCCATTTAAAATACTTCTCATTTCAGATAATATGTTTTTTTGTTTCAGACTGGTTCCCTTTTATAATTTCCATTTTTGTGTTTTTTTAAAAAAATCTTTGTTGAAGTTCTCACTGAATTCATCTTCCCCTAAGTTCATGGAGCATCTTTAAAATAACCAGTGTTTTGAACTCTGCATCTGTTAGATCACTTGACTCCATTATTCCTGGATCTCTGTTCTCTTCTCTTATATGGCTTCTGCTTCTTTGTCGTCCCATTGTGGCTGCCTTTCCGTGTCTGTTTCTAGGTGCTAAGCAAAGCTCCTGAGTCTCCCGGTCTTCTTAGTGTGGATTGGGGAAGTAGGTGTCTTTCCAGTGACACAGTGAGAGGGGTTCAGCTGCAGGTCAAACGTAGCCCCAGCCTGTGCCCCTCTGGGGCCACCTGTTAAGATTCAGCAGGCGATCCCCAGATGCTGTGCTTATAGCTGCCTCAAAAGGCCACACCAGAAACCCAGGCCAGCTGCCTCCAGTGTGGGTCTGGGCGCCGCTCAGCAAGGAGCACCTGACTCACCAAGGACACTCCTGGATGTGGCTGGGGTGGGGCCTGAGTTGGGGGAGGCGGGGTTTCAGGGACGCCTTTGGGTGGAGCGAGCTCTGTGATCCAGTTTGACATCATCTCAGTGGTGATGGTGCTGTGTCCTCGTCCTGGGAGCCGGGAGGGCTCAGCAGGGAATAACGGATGCCACCGGCACTTCTGTACCCAGCGAGTCTCGCCTCGGCCCTCACTCCGACAACATCTCCCTGTGAGTCCCTGGTGTCCCCTGAGCGCAGTCGCTGGTGCTCAGAGCGAGCAGGCCCGTCACTGCGATAATCCGCTTGTGAATGCAGCCCTTTCAAGAGGCTTGTGCACCTGCCACAGCCTCTGTCCCCCCACTCAGCCACTGGGGACCAGGCAGCCCCACGTCCGCAACCCGTGTCCTTGCCCCCTCCTACCTTCTGCCATTACAGGGTCCTTTTCTGAATTTCTCCTTAGTTGTATGGCTTGTTCACCTAGAATTCAGGCAATTTTTCCTTGTGGCTGCTCCTTGTTTCTGTCACAACTTTGATTTGGTCACCACGGGGATGAACAGAGCCTCTATCATCTACGCCATTTTTTTTTCCTTCTCTGTAATTGTATTTTTTATTTTAAAACTAGTTTTTGAATGTTTTTAGTCCTTATTCTTAATATATTTCCTTATAAACCTTATGTATACAGGTTTTCATTTTAGCAAACTGAGTTATTTTTCTAATTAGCATATTGTATTCATCAGCTTTGCTCATTCCAAAATGATTGAAACTCTGTTCTATCAAGAGTGTTGGAAGTTACTATGCTCCAAACCATGTATCGAACAAGGAAAGCTTTGACCCATTTTGCACTCCTTCTCGAAATCATTTTTTGCTGTAATATGAAAATTATTTTGAATGTCAATCAAGTGAAACTGCTTTAGGAGTTTCGATTGATTTCATGTTTCTGAGGTTTCCTATTAATGCCGTATTTCTTAAACATCCATTTCAGTTCTGAGAGTTAAATATAATGAGCACTGTGACGATAAATGTCTTTTTTTAAAAAAATTTGAATCACGAACTTGTAAAAAGAATATAGAAAAACAAGGGTCTCACACACTCGTCTGAGAGCTGCCTTAGAGCCTCTTCTCCACCCTAAGAAAGTAGCTTTAGGGGATGATAGTTGAGCAGCTCGGCTGACGAAAAGGTACTTTCAGATTTTATAGAAAAGGCCATCTTTCTAGAAGCAACCCGTTCACTCTCTTCCCCACTGTGTCTTTTTAAAAAAAAAAAAAAAAAAAGTTCATGTTGGCTTTTAATGATTGGTATCTGAAAAACGTCAAAACATTGATTCTCAGTTGTAAGTTTCTTGTCATAGATTAATCAAGAGTGAACATCTGTGGTAGAGCGTTTCTTTCCCTTTTTTTGTCCCAAGAAGGGCCCTTGGGACACACGGCCTCTCACCATTGATGGTTTGATTGCTAAGATCACCCACAGCTTCAGAGGGGTGCGAAGGAAAGAAATTGCTTTCTTTGTCAAGGTGTTTTCAATTCAATTCTCACCCATTAACCCTGTTTGGTTAAGTTTGGAATTACTCTATCAGGTGATTGATGAAGGTTTTCATTTTATCATAATAGGTCTTGTTTAAAAGAAATAGAAGTAGCAAAACGATCTCTCTAAATAACCTGGATTCTATTTGAAAGATCTTTGAAGTTCCATTTTCCTTACCTTAGCTAGAATTTGCTTACCTACGAGCAAAAAGAGCTTCATTGTTTTGAGTCGCGATGCTAATTTTAGATAATTCTGGGAACAAACATCCAGAAAGGCCAGAGTTATCTGTTAAATTGCTTGTATGCTTTGAGTTTCGAAAGCACCAAAATAATTTTAAGAGTTGTTTGCTTATCCACGCGATTCCTTAAAAGATCAAAATATTTAATTTTGAACCTCACCAACTGTAAATGTGTAAAGAAAATTTTAAAAATTATTTTAAAGGGTAGCTTTGACGATGTGAAGTGTTTTAACCAGGCTGTTGCTGCGAATGTGTTCCTTTGCCTCTGTTTAATGCCATGTATCAATTATTTACAGATCCAGAGATTCTGTGGAAATTCCCAGAGGACTTTGGAGACCAGGTTAGAACTGCATCATTTTTTTTAAAAAAATTTAAGATTGGAGTATTACGATGATGACTACCGTTACTGCTACTACTGCTACCGCACGTGAACCGCTATAAATATTTTCTCTTGGTCAGCTCAGAGGAGAAAAGCCACGTGTGCACAACGTATGTGGGGAATCTTTAAAGTTACCAAGTTGCTGGGTGCTGAACAAATCCTTCTGTTAAAATGAATGGGAAGCGAATGTTATCAGTTTCGACGTGTTTCTGCTCTCTTTTAATCTATCTACGGAGTATGTACTTGGAAACATATATTTCCCCATCAAAAAGTCCTGACAATATCCTACTTTGTTGAACTTCTTATTATTTAGATCTATTTGTAAGGAGTAAGCGCTGTGAATCAGCTGTCAGTTCTCTCCTGAAGGCACACTAAATTGACAACTGTTTCTTATTTTTAAGTAATTTTTATGTGTAGTTTTGTTTTCTTAAAAGAAAATGGAGTGGATTTATTCCATTTGTATTTTATAGTCTTCTATAGTTTGTTTAGTATGGCCAAAAGGATGGATTATGTAAATAGAAAAAGATCTTTGAAAATTCATATTATAGATTTATCATTTTGAAGTGAATTACATAATAGACGGTTAAAATTTTTTGCAAATTTAAGTTTTGATGCAAGTAAGCCCTTTTGGGGGGAGAAAATAATGAACAGTTTTCTTTTAATTGCAAAGAAATTGTCGCTGTTAACGTTACGAAAATATAGTACTCTGTATAGTACAACAGATGTGATTTCCACAATTCTTATAATTTACACAAATCAAAGCCGGTACAAGTCTTTGTTTGAAAAGCAGTTCATTCAGAAATAATCGTGCATACCCGTGATTTCCAGACACGTGGAAGAAGAATTTTCTTCCTGTGAAATCCGTAAACCAGACTGCAAACACAGTGTCATGGGCATGGCGAAGAGTGATCAGATCTAGCATAGTCCACGACCGTCGCCTCGTTCACTGTTGTTAACAAGAGGGCGTGCGCCTCGTCTGTTCTCGGCCCTTTAGAGAAAGGAGAGGCTTGTAAGCATGTCACGTGGGCACAGATGTCCTTGGACGTGGTCAGGGCCCACATGGCTTCCCTGCAGCTGTCCCCACGTCACGTGTCCGTAGCTCAGAGCCTCACTGCTCGTTTTACCCCTGGGAAGCTCGTCCTTCTTGTCAACTTCTCACGTCCCCCTCATCCACTGATCCGAGAACGAGTCTGTCCAGGTCTTTGTGTGTGGCGGCCACCTCTTCAACCAACCCCCGAGAATTCCTGGGGGACTGCGGACCCCAAGGTTAGGCAGCGTACCCCAAGGTTAGGCAGCGTCCTGGTCTGGCTTGGCTTCGGGGCCTTTGGTGACACCCTCTGAGGTCCCTCTCCAGACTGATGAGCTGGGGACAGGATTTTCCAGTTGGGGCTGGAATGTCGCTTTGTTTCTGTGTCCGTGAGGGCAGTGGGGCATCAGTGAGCCCTCACGCACTTAGGAAAAAGCAAAAGTGAGCCGCGTGTCCCAGCGTGGACCTTTGTGACTCTGGTCCCAGGTCCTGGCCGTTCCGAGGGGCTGGTCAAGGGCTGGAGCTGGAGGGGGCTTTGCGAGCCACGAAGTCTCATGACTTGACTTTAAACCTAAAACTTGACTTTAAACTCCACGTGGGGTGGGACCCCAGCCTCGGGCCTTGGCGGGCGGTTGTGTTCTGTGCTTCTCTGTGACTGTTCTGCATACTGCAGGTGACACAAGTATTCTGTGGCCATGTCTCATTCTTCTTACCTTTTTTTACTTCCCGTGATGACTGCTTCTTCCCCTGTGGCCTTTTCACGGGATCCGAGGCTGCTTCAGTAGTAATAATTCTCAAACAGCTCCTGGCTTGGCTCTCAGCGTGCCCTGAGTCCCGCACAGGGCGCTTTATGCCCAGAGTCCCTCCCTCCATCATCCCAAAGCCGGGTAGGGGACCTACCTGGGGTCACCTGCTGGTGACAGGTGGCACTAAGAACTGAAGGCTGCTTGGTCTAACACCAAAGCATGAGTTATTATTAATAATGAAGCTACGGCTTGAAATACTGATCTAAATCTTGCTCACTTATTTGAGCTCTTTAAAAAGAAATAGTTTATCATAATAGCTTTTTCTTAGTATCTTTGTAATTTGAAAGCAGTTATTTAATCCAAAGAAACAACCTCAGTCCTGTCTATTTTTGTCCCTGTTGAATTTACTTTGCACACAGCACAATCATCTCCAAGACAGGAGAACGGTCTTTCTAAGAGGCCCATGCTGCTGCTCCTGTCACCGGTCCCTTACAGTGTGACCGGCCATCCCCCCAGTTCCCACGCCGGCCCTTCCAACCCTCGCAAAACCACTGCGACCTAAGGGTCCACGGTCATCCCTATTTTCGCGGATGGAGAACCAGAACTGCAGCATCCTTAGTGGCTGACGTCACACATGGACCAGACAGGAGAAGGGCATCACTCTCAGCGGGACGGGGTGACTTGGCATCCCGGTCCTGAAGTCTTAGCAACCTCAGTTGTCCTCGTGGATACCTTCGAGAAAAGCTCAGCCTCCTTGGCAGGACCCCCAGCTCCTCATTTGGGGTCTTTTGTTCACCCGTTGAGCCTCGTATTTCTCTATCTCCTTTTCCCTCTCAGTTAAAAAAAAAAAAAAAGGGTTTCCATTCTGTGCCTTCATTTACATTCTCTTTGAACGAGGGAGTCTTGCTCTCTGAAATGCTAATCTCCTCACACCCCTTTGTCTCTCTGGCTGCCTTGGCTTAAAGGTCATTTCCTCCAAGAAACCTTTTTTAATGTCCCACGTCTGGATGGAGTGGACCTCCTGGGCATTCCCTCAGGAGTTTATGTCACCCACATCAGGACACTTGCTAGATGGACCATCTCTTCGCTTTCTGTTTACCCCATTAGACTAAATGTCTCTGCGACTAGCAGTAAAGAGTCATTTTTAAAGGGAGATATCATTATAATTAGGACTCTCGGACCAATAGGCATAAGATTTTATTTTTGTCAAAGTTTTTTTTTTTAACTCGTTCGTTAATGAGGGGACCAGTAAAATATTACAACCTGTTCAAAGGCGAGTTCAAAGCCCCACGATTATAGGGCTAAGTCAGGAGTGCTCTTATAAATTCACACACACACAGGCGAGCGTGGCTTCTTCACGGGGGGCCAAGGGACGAGGGGGTCAGTCACACCTCCCTCAGAGCGTGGTGGACAGCGCCTTGTCCTCCATCGAAGCCAGCCCCGTGCGACCGTGAGACCATCAAAGAGAGATGATTCCAGATTCAAAATAATCAGACAAGTCCTGTCAGATTTGGCCCAGGTGTTTACACAGGAGCATCCAGAGCGTTCCTCTAGCCAACACGCCTCTGCCAGTGTCCTCTGAGTGTCTGTCGTCTGCCAGAGGCTACGTCAACAAAAGTATCTTCTCTCTGGAAGTTGCCACGAGAAATTTCAGACTGGGCTTTTCCAAAGCCCCTGTGATTTGCTAAGGTCAGGAAACCAAGTCCAAGAAAACCTCGTCCCCAGATTTTTGTGTATGGCCTGTGACTTGGGTGGATTCTTCCCAAGGCTCACAGTGTTTGCTGAGGTTCCCGGCCCGTGAGGGACGGCCACCCGCACGTCTGTAAGGCCCGGCCATCAGGCTGCTCGTCCCCAGAAGGCCTCGTAGGCTGCTCACGTGCACCTTGGCTTTGCTCCTCACACGTGCCTCGGTGTGACTGATCAGACGAGGATCTCCCTCAGATCCGACCCTTTACGTAAGGCCTTGACTGTGTCATCAATTTTTCCCAGGTACATCCTGGTAAAATGAAAAACGGATCATTAAACATTGACCTGACGCAAATAACAATATTGTCACGAAAAGTCAAGGGACTTAGGTGAGAGTTTCTGAATTTGGGGAGGGAAGGAATCGGTGAGAATCACACGTGATTTAAAAATGTCCAGTTGGCAGAAGCAGAGCTTACTACGTTGTTGTGGGTACAGACATCTCAGGAAGGGGACAAAGAGCGTCCTTATATGTCCAGGAAACAGAACATTAAACCAGCAGCAGAAATATCCCAAACAGTAAAAGTTCTCTCGTTGGTTTATTCCATACGATGCGATTAATTTTCGTTCTCCTGGACCCTGGCTTGACGGTGTCATGAGACTTTTTGCTTCTTGACTAAAAGGCGTTTTCACAGTCCTGACTCAGCCACAGGAGTGGCCTGAAGTTTGTCCGAGTGAGGTCCGCTGACAGGCCTGTCAACTGACAGTCCGTCAGTGGTTTGGAGCACCCGATACAACCCTTTCCACGAGGCTCCGAGACTGACCCACTTAGTATCAGAAACAAAACTGAGCTGTGAGGAGGTGACAGAGACTTTATGTCTCTGGTTAATTTATGACTGGTAGTTTTCAAATGCAAGAGGTCCGTCAAGGTCTCACAATAAAAATAATATATGGGAAAGGAAATTTGGCTGTCGCTGTCATATGACAAATGAAAATAAGAGAACAATTAAAAAAATTTTAGATACAGTATGTCCAAGAGCGGTGAGTAAGCCTGTTCTCCAAGGAGTCAGAGCTATATCTGAGTGATAAAAATGCGTTAAATACAATTTCTGTAGAGGAAAAATCTTGAGGTCTGACATACAGTGATCCCGAGACATACTATAGCAAGAATATTCCAGGATATCAAGGGAAGAGATTTCGTATGTCTGGAGTAAGACCCAAATGAATGTGTTTTTGTAGAAGTTCATGGCTAAGCCTCATGGCCAAGGAAACACATTCGATAGTAACAAGTTATAACTGAAAATATTATATTAACAGTGCCTAATAGCCTCAAAGCATCACTAGGATAAGTATAAGAAAACAGAACTATTTCACAAGAGTTTTATTCATTGTTTTCCTGTGAAGTAAAACATATTTTGGATTCTAAGAACTTTCCATAAAGCATGCGATTTCTGAAATAGTCACATTCATAAAATTTACATACAGGGCAGGCCAAATATCTTTTCTGATCTGCCAGCTTTTTTGTATGTAACCCTTAGAATAATAACATCGAACAAAGCAAACTGTTTCCAACACCTCATTAGAGAAGGTAAGAGAACATCCCCTAGACGTGTCTGATACTTTTCCATATTCAGAGTCTGACTCTGGGAAGGCAAAATTCGAAAGCGTATTCGAAGGCTTGGGTGTTGGCTTAAGATGGAATCCATGCATGCCTACGGAGCAACAACTTGTTTATCCGTTTGATTGAAGTGACAATGAAATCTTTACAAATAAATAGAGACAGTGCCATGATCGAAGAGTTTCTTCAGGAATGAGAAGCTTTTGTACTTCTCTCCCCACTCCCCTTAAATAACAACAACAAAAAAAAAATGAGAAAGTTAGAATTATTCTGTGAAGACAGAATTTTGGGTTCTAGGAGGCATCCAGGAGCAAGAATAACCTTTCATATTGTTGTATAAATAACAGCTTTTCACCAGTGTCAGTAAGTTTCAAGAATATGGAAGCTACAACAACAACAAAAAGCCCAAGAATTGCTGTTTCAGGACAAAACTATTTGAAAACAAACACACACACACACACACACACACACACACACACACACACGCTTGTGTTTATCTGACACCATCGTTTCTAATGGAATCTTAACCACTCATCCTAGTTATAACTTGTAAACTAGGTAACTCACTTCCGTTTCACAGAAGAAGGACAATCCCTAAGGGGAGGGGGTGACAGAGCTTTCTGTCCCCCACAAACACTCTAACAGACCACCACCCCTCGTGAACACCCGTGACGTGGCTTTCTAAAGTCACACATCCCATTCGCGTCCTCGTAAAGTAGGGGAAACGACCCCGTTCGCCGACAGGACCCAATGGTATTATTAACCTTTCTACAGCACGCAAAAGTAAGAAGTCTGCAGACTTCAATTTTGTGCTTCCTAGTCAATATTTCAGTATTCTATCTTAGAAATGATCTGGGTACCCAATGATTAGATGTTAATTAGCTCCATTTACTGGGAGCCGAGGGTTTAGGTGACATGAAGATTTAGTAGATGCTGTTTATGATGAGCATCTGGCCTGTGTGTTCCTTCTCTCTCTCCACGTGTCTGTCAAAGGTTTCAAAAATTAAAACTCAATATATATTGACGACCTAGTATGTGCTTCCATGCTAGGTGATGAAAATGCATTTAGAACTGCTTTGAGAATAGTGCATGTCACATAAATATTTTTCATTGCAACAATAGTAAAAATATTTTATTAAATAATGAAATCTTGGTAGAAATGACCAGTAAACACGTTGAAGTAGAATTCTAAGAGAGTGACTAGTAGTAGTAAAAATCTATGTATTATACAATAATAGAAGAAAATTTTAAATCTTACTCTTTAGTTGTATCTTCATTGGTCTTTTATAACTGCGTGTAGCCAGATAGTTAGCTGATCCTAAAACAGATATACTCAGCACTATATTACAATTTTTTTTTAATGTTAAATGATGTCTAATGCTTGAGCTGCATGGTTTAGAAAGAATGCCTATTCTTTAAAATAAATTTTTTTACACATTATTTTAAAAATAGTTTTATTTTAATGATTTTAAAGAGATTTATTTGGTCAGAATAAATAGTCTTTCATGATTTAATTCACGTAGATTAATAGCTAGGCATTTAAAAATTTTGCCTCTTGCATCAGTCATGAAGAAGATCTAAAGTATATGAAAATAATTTATTAAATCTGAGTACTTTCAAAATAAATATTTAAATGTTTGTGGCTATGTATTTTAAGAAACTTTTTTTGTTGTTTGTCTGTTTGGAGGCGATTGTCATTTTTAACTACCAGCTTATCATATCAGACACAGAAAAAAGCCAAAACAATTTCATTGTATTCTATA
The DNA here is from genome assembly GCA_004027375.1 of Macroglossus sobrinus. Classification (NCBI taxonomy): domain Eukaryota; kingdom Metazoa; phylum Chordata; class Mammalia; order Chiroptera; family Pteropodidae; genus Macroglossus; species Macroglossus sobrinus. The sequence continues at coordinate 75,595 of PVKZ01004435.1, forward strand.
CCAACTCCTGCTTTTTCCCCAATGAAAAGAATTATATGTCTTGAGAGCCAGTTTTTGTGTTGAGACGGTGAATTTTTCTTTCATTACCCCTATGAATGTATACATCACATAAGAACACCTATTTCTAAGACAAATAGATTTTTAAATTTTTAATTGAAATTTTATAAAGGTGAGAGAATTGTATCATTTCAACACTTTATCCCACACCCCAAACATTTTCTCAGTGATCTATCTTAATAACCTTAAAATATCATTTATATTTACCAGTTTGGTATGTAGACACATATCGTGTTAACTTTTTGTGTATATTCTTGTGTCTAAAAACGAAGAATCAGAATAAAACATATGCGGCAAGCATATGGGAAAGTGCTTAAAATTAATAAGATTTTCATCATAATGATACATTTCTCCCTATTCATCTTTCTTTGTATGAACACAATTTCTTTTGTAGATACAGTGTTAGGAAGCTCAAGCCAAAATGTGATTAAGTTCTTATTTTAACTTTAACATTGCCTACTTTTAAAATTTAAATTTATTGCAAACAGAGAAAGTCATTTGGAGAAAGAGTGATATTAGAAATTTTACTTTAAAGCTGAGGCATTTAGTAGAGAACAGAACTATACAACCCAGCAAACTCCTATTGAAAAGAATATTTTTGCATACATTTTAGAGAGTAAATTTGAAAGCCCCAGAAAAAAAAAATGACCTTATTTTTTCTGCTGAAGGGTGAACAGGTTTTACTCAACTGAGCTCTTAGAGGGGAGGTTTTTATTTATTCTTATGGCGGTGAAATTATTATAACTATGCAAATGCTTCACATCAATCCTGGAACGGCTGGCATTATGAAGCAGCCTATAGAAATCAAATAATAGATGATACGGATTGAAAGAGATAAACGTGATTTCACGAAAACTTACTATTTAATGATCCGTAAACACTTGACCAAGGTAAATTTGGGATTTAGTCCTATAAAGAGCTCTGAATCTTTGAGAGAAAGAGTGGAAAAAGAATTTTTTCAAGGTGACAAACCTAGGCTGATGAATCAGAAGCAATTCTGCAGATAAGAGGGAAAAAATATATATAAATTACATATATATAAGTTATTATATATATAAATTATATATATATAACATATATATATAATTTATATATATATAAATTTTATACACACACACACACACACACACACACACACACACACACACACATATATATAGGCATGAATGTCTCTCTGCCAGTTCAAAATGTTACATTTCAAAATTCTCCCTTTAATTTTAGTTAAAAAGAAGTTAAAATGTGTTAACTACGAAACAAAGGGTAGAAACAACATTAACAACATTTTTGGGTATTCCTTGATGGAAAAATTAAAATCTTCCCAAAATGGCATAGAGTCGATATGAATTCACGTGGACTATGAATTGCTTATTATAACTGCGCACTGCTTCATGGGAAATTTCTTTTTAGGACTAGGTTTAAGTCGAGTGAGGCTTGGGGGTTACAAGAAATCAGTAACTAACCACACACACATCGCCACCTTGCCCTTGGGTATGGTTATTCTCATTTCCTCCCCCACCCCCACCCCGTTACATTATTAATGGCTAAGCTCTTTTCAATTAATGTTGCCTGGCTGTTTACTACAGTTTAAGATTTCAGCCTGGAACGCAGTTGGGGAGAGCACGTAGCTAGGAAGGCACTTCACTCTCAACACGTTGAAGTTTAAAAAAATACGCCCCGTGAGCTGAGAATGTTGAACTTGATCAGCATATGGCACCGGCTCGCCTTATCCCCACTGGTTCCTTTGTCGTCTTGTCATTGTTGTGAGGCTTAATGGCAGTCGTAAGCCATAGTCCTGGACTATGGGGGTGAGTCCACCCCAGGGGACGCAAAGAGGAAACAGCCGTGTGGATTATGGAAATATAAATGGATCTAAAGAGGGTCCCCTCGTAAAAGAACGGGGCTCAAAGGAAGGCTCGGAAAACTGATGAAAAGATGATGGAAGATGATGTGAAAATGATCATTTGAAATCGTTCGCTCCCAGCTGCTGTGTTTGGGAGAAAAGAAATGCATTTGTATGGTCAGAGAGAGTTAAAAGAGTCCAGATTAAAAGTATTATTGGCTGGATATCTTTTCGTTTCGAGTGAGATAAAATATGTACATTTTAATAGACTTTGCCTATGTGAGCGCTTTAAAATGTTAAAGACGTAATATTCTGCGCCATATTCCACAGGAATATTTCAAGTGGTACCCACATTTGGTTCATGTTTGGCCTTTAAACAGATATAGTTTCCGATGGAGTATTATGAAATCGTACCCTTAAAACCTATCCACTTTTATAAACCAATAACTTAATATACTTTAAGAAATAGATGTAATTTCCAAAATTACCTTCAGGGTTGTCACGTTTGACTGATTGTGATGGTGAATACTACAGCTGGTGTAGAAATTATTTCCCGTTACTTTTAGAATTTAGTGTATTCTAATACGTAGTCACATGCTTATTCATATGAAGTGACGATATTGTGGCCCTTCTTGGGAAGCCAGAATGAAGGGGTGACAGAGATCATCCTCCTTAGCCCGTCCGCCCAGAAAGGACAGCGATGCAGCCTGGTGGTCATTTCTGCGAACACAGATGCGAGGTCCCCGTGGGTTTAACTAGTGTCCGATGCCTCGTGGACAGCAAAGGGAGGTTCTTGCCCCGTTCTAACGCTTGGACGAAGTTGGCCTGGGAAGGAGTTAGTGATGGCTTTGAGGGGAGATGTGGGTTGTGTGTCGGGGGGGCCCTGGGGAGCACGGGACAAGGTCAAGGTGGAGGTCGCTTCTTTCCGAATCCCATGCGTTTCATACATGATCAACACCGAGTCCTCACGTTACGAGAAGGAATGAGGTGTCACGCATTGCAGAGAAGTCAAATCTGATCACGGCCAGAGAGGGGCCGTAAACGTGGGGATCAGGGGGTCCCCGCAGACCGAGACTCCACAGCAAGAAGCCCCAGAGACTTGCCGAAGAGTCCATCAGACTCTCAAGAAAAATGTCAGTGAAAGGGAGAACTATTTTCGTTCTACTTGTCAGCTGACCCAAGGTCAAATCTAACTTTCCAGAATTTACCTTAGTCTGCGTTTACACATGAGTCTCTCTTGTTTTCTTAATCACTCCTTGTTTTCCATATATCCTAACACAATAACATACTGTCAAGCATAAATAGAACGTACGGGATGACTTATTCGAGAGAATGAATTCTTAACCGAGGAAGTTTATCAAATATATAACATACATATAGTTTCTGGTCTATTTAGTAAAATCCTTTGCAAGAGACTCAGGAAATTGTGTTTTCCCTTTAAGGTCATTTATGCGAAAGTGGACTAGACTAAGAGTGACCAAAACCCATTGCTATTTGGTGAGACCTGTTTGGTGGCTTTCTCTGTGAAAAGAACCAGTGTTCGCAGAGCAGTTTCTCACAGAAAGGCTTCTGCGTTCCGAGAGCTAAGACCGCACTTGGCACCTTTATTTATAATCTCCACAAGAGCCAGCGATTACGTCAGCGGGGAGTGTAAACTAAATTTTTATTCCAAGAGGTGGTTGTGCTATAAAGGGTAGGACAGGCTAAGTTTACAAAATAATAGCTCATAAGATTTCTATTTAGAATTTCAAGAAACATTCCTTAAAACCACATATGACTTGAAATTTAATTGTTACTTTGACATAGCAAAAATAACGAGTGTGTAACTTCCTTTTTTGGAAAGGAAATACCTTGTGTCATTTGGGATACCCTAAAAAAAATCAGAGCTGCTGGATTCTTGCTTTTTTGGGTCCTGCCTGCCGACTGCATGTATCTAAGTAAGGTTTTAATTATGGAGTACTTAGTTTCCTGCTTTAAATGAAAGGGGATAGAAATGGCTGGCAAACTTCTTAGACTAGAATCGCTCGAGGCCAACCCGACCCCTGGGTGCTCACCGGCTTAGCACCGTAAACACACAGCCAGGACGGGCCTGCGGGTCCCAGTCTGAGCCTACGATAATAACCCTCCCACCCCCACCCCATTGCTCTTGACCTTGTTTGACCTCATCCTGCCCGCCTTACTCCAGGATCATTTACTTGTTCTGCAATGATCCTAATTTTGATGTGATTCTGTTTCAGATTTTAAACAACGTGCTTCAAATTTAAGTGCTGGGAATTTTGCTCCTGTGAGAAAGAATCAGCTTCAGCCTTTATTTTTGAGTCTGTTTTTGGAAAGGAGTTGGCTGTGTGCTGTTGTTGTCAGTCTGATATCCTCAGTCGTAGCATACGAGCATAGATGTGAGCCGTGCTTTTATTTCTGTGGCCTCAGGACTCACATTTCAAGGGACTAGGACAGCCTGGGGATGGGTAAGGCTCACCCCAGCGATGCCATATCGTCTCATCTCTCCGCCCGTGACTCCTCCTCCTCCCCATGCTGGCCCCCTTGATTTCCTTTAGGCTAGGTTTAACCTTGGCCCTGAAGAGTTAATTGTATCATCTTAACTCTTCATGGAGATGGACAATATCTGCCAGGTAGAAACCAAGCAGGCATCAGATTTAGACATCTGCCGATTAGAACCTACATGGAAACAAAGTGAGAAAAAAAAATACACGGGGTGAGGAATAATGGCTGGAAGCTTCAGCCTGAGTTCAAATCCTGCCTCTAACATTTATTCGCTAGCTGGAGGACTTTGGATAAGTTACATATTCTTTCTGCCCTGTCCCCCATCCGCCGCCCCACGTATAAGGGACTAACATGTGGGTAGGAATTAAATGAGATGATATATGGTAAGTGCCGAGGTCACGGAGAAAGCAGTTATTGTATCATACCTTTATTTCAGAAGGCAAACAAGCAAGCAGGCAGAATCCTAAGTCACAGCAGCTTCTTGAACTGTGTTCCGAGGCGTCTCGGTTCTGATGGTGCTGACACAGTGTCATTTCGCCTGAGCTCAGCGAATGTTTTTGCAGAGCGTGACACCTGTACCGGGTACCCTTAGGCATTAGGGGGACTCCAAGGTTGGATAAATCCTCCAAGATTCTGGAGATTTATTTGGTCCAACTGAACACGCCCGTTGTAACAAGTAGGACTTTCTGGTTTGCGACTAACTTCATCGATCTCTGATTACTGATCGATGACATATTGTGAAGATTACAGCAGAAGTGGCTGCATATTCATTCCACAGCCTCTATCTTGATACAAGTCATTAGAAGAATAAAGATACATTTCATCATAGTACGAGGAAATTGAGTGATCTTATAACTTTGGAATATTATAATGAAGTTGGTTGCCTAGGGGAGTATAAAATATGAAGAATAATATCCATCTTTCCTAACAATGTATTTATCTATTAAATGACTAGTGACTGATGATTCATATATGGTGCAACTTGGATATCAAGTGCTCAATGAAATGAGTTTTGACTCACGTGTACACCTGTGAACTCACTTTTTTTTTAAAGATATAGACTATTTCTGTCACTCTAGAAAGTTCCCTACCCCTGTTACTCCCTGTACCCCCTACCCCGCCCCCACAGCCTCTGACTCCCACTGTTCCGAGTTCTGTTACAAGAAATTATAACGTTGATTGATTTGTGGAAATTGAACCATCCTTGCATCCCTGAATAAATCCCACTTGATCATGGCATATGATCCTTTGAATGAATTGTTGAATTCGGTTTGTTAATATTTTGTTTAGGATTTTTGCATCTGTGCTTATGAGGGATTTTGGCCTGTAATTTTCATTTCTTGTGGTGTCCTTGTCTCATTGTGGTATTTGGGGAATGCTGGCCTCATAAAATGAGTTTAATCCATAAAATGATCGAAGCCATCTGGTCCTGGACTTCTGTGTGTGGGGAGTTTTTGATTATTGATTCAGTTTCCTTATTAGTAATCATTCTGTTCAGATTTTTTAGTTTTTCATGATTTGGTCTTGGAGTATCTTACAGTTTTAGGAATTTACCCATTTTTTTCTAGGTTGTCTAGTTTGTCAGCATATGATTACTTGTCTATAGTAGTCTTTTATGATTCTTTGTGCTATCAGCTAGAATATCTCCTCTTTCATTTCTGATTTTATTTATTTGAGCCCTCTTTTTTTTCTCGATGGATCTAGTTAAAAGTTTGTCAAGTTGGTTTATATTTTCAAAGAACAAGCTCTTATTTTCATTGATCTTTTTTTTTTTATTTTGGAAGGGGTAGTCTCTAGTTTGTTTATCTTTGCTCTTACCATGATCATTTTCTTCTACTAGCTTTTGGCTTCATTTTTTCTTTTTGTAGTTCTTTTAGGTGGAAAGTTAGATTGTTTGAGATTTCTCTTGTTTCTTGAGGTAGGTCTGTATCATTGTGAACTTCCCTCTTAGAACTAGAACTATTTTTTCCGCATCTCATGGATTATGGTATGTCGTATTTTTATTTTCATGAATCTCAAGGTATTTCTTAATTTCCCCTTTGATTTCTTCTTTGGTTATTGATTCTTTGGTTATTCAATAGCATGTTGTTCAATCTCCACATATTTGTTATTTTTCCAATTTTCTTTTTGATTTCTAGTTTCACATCATTGTGGTCAGAAGATTAAAAAGATATCTTTCCTAGTGTGAGCCACTGTGGCGAAGGTGGGGTGCTCAGCTTGGCCGTGTCTCTGCCTCTCCTACCTGTCTCGATGCCGCCCTTTACCCTTTGCTGGCAGGGAGCTGTTCAGCTGGTTGACAGTAGTGTTTCCGAGTGGACAGCTTCATGTGCAACTGTAGATCTGAATATACATTTTTTTTTGTAACATCACTCTGCCTGCCTTCAAATCTGGGCTTTTTCTTTGGTGGTAGGTTACACTGAAGTGATAGTTTGTAGACTGTGGACATCTCAGCACCTGACTTAAGACCAATCCACATACAACCAAAATCCTTGAAATTCTTATGTTAACAGCACAGTTCTTGTCCTGGCAGAATATATTTGCTTTATGAAGGCTATTTATATCTTCTAACGATTACACTTCATTTTTAAATTTTGATAGTGAGAAATAACTCGATCCGAGTTAATAATCTAAACTGTCTTTGTGTCGGAATTCAGTCTTACAGTGCTTTCCTAGCTGAAGGAGGAAGGATGGGAGAGAAATGGCTTTCTAATAGAAATATTCCATGAAAGTAAAAGCCAAGTAAAATACCACAGTGGGCTCAGTTATTGACAGTTATTCCTCGACGTTAAGTTTAAAATATATTCTCTAAGTTTAAAAACCTTCTTCAGACCATGAAATGCTGTTTAAAGAAGCTCTGCGCAATTTGCCATATTCATGTAATTATCTCTTAATGAAATGCATCCTGATGGAATCACTTTGTGAGAATGGCGGCGTTGCCCTTGACAATTTGAGACATCTTGGGGTGTCCCTGGGAGTTTGAACATCTCGGAGCACAGTGTTGGGGAGCAGTTCTGCACCTCACTGCCTGCTTAGGACCAAGCAGCTCTATATGAACCTTTCTTTTGAGAAAAAGGAGGTTTATTATTTTCCTACGTAAAGCACAAGTAGAATGAATGAATAAGTGGTATCTATTTTTATTTATTTGGGGAGATAATTTTTAAAGTTAAATAATCATATCTTTAGAAATCCACGGCCTTTGTAAAAAACCTGATGAGCAGCCCCCTCGTTGTTATCAAATGATTCGGAAATGTTATTCAAATGAAAAGAATTACGGGCATTTGAAAACTGTCCTTATAGAGTATCATGTTATATCTTCCCTGAGAACTTCGGTGTAAATTTAATTCTTATCTGATTAAAATTGTCGCGAGGAGTCGTAAGAAAGGAAACACTGATACGTCACTCAAACATCTTTATGATCACGTGTGTCGTGGCGAGCGGAAAGTGGGTGGCTTTGAAACCCGAGTTTCCCTGAGCGCAGGGAACTGGCTCCCTGGCCAGTGATTAGTTCAGAAGTGACTTTGACTTTGGGGCTAATTCGACTCAAAGGGCAGCCAGCCGGCGGGGCTTCTTGGGGAGATTCCCTCGCTGAAGACTCCCCGAGAGAGATGCTTCTTCCACTGGGCACGCCGTGGCTTCATGTCACATGCTCAGCTCTGGCAACT
>PVKZ01004436.1:0-83519 GCA_004027375.1 Macroglossus sobrinus
ATCACTATGCTGTACAACTGAAACTGTCATATTATTGTATGCCAACTATAATTTTAAAAACTTATGGAATTATACAATGTAAATGCAGGCAACTAATTGCCTACTATATTTCAATAAAGATGGAATTTAATTAATTAATTAATTGATTCTTAATAGACAAAAATTGTGAGGTCTAGTTTCAGAGTCAAAAAATAAGTGCTCACTTCCATGAGGAAGATGGTGTACTAGGTAAAAGCAGGGTTCATCTCCTCCCAGCACCACATTGAAATTACAACCAAATCATAAAATAAACAACATGGAGAATCACCTGGAGTCCAGTTGATCATAACATCTACATCTAATAATATTAAGGAGCCAAATCGAAGCAGGCAGGAGGGGCGAAGTTGTGAACTGAGCTGGACCCACACCCACAGGTGATGGAGGCTTGGCGGGAGGGAGAGTGAGGCTGCAGAGGCTCTCCTGAGGGAGAGGGGATTTCTAGTCTCATCTGGGGGCTCTCAAACACAGGGTCCCAGCCCAGGAAAGAAGAGATTCCAATATTTCTAACTGTAAGAACTCAAGGGGTTTCTGGCTGTCTGGGTGAGACAGAAGGCGACTGAACTTCTAGATGTCCCTTTGAAGGATCCACGCAAAGACTTTCTGATCTGTCGACACTCACCCAGGACACCCACGGTGGGGCAGAGGCTTGCGCAGGATTCATTTTGAAAAGGTCTCCATTGACTGGTATCTGAATGAGGGCTGGAAAAGCAGCCACCATCTTGCCTTTGTCCGCGCCTCCTACTGGGCAATCTATGGACCACACCAGCTTGACTGTACAGACCCTTCCCACAGGGCTATTAGGAAGCTCTTGTCTGACAGCTGCGTTTCTAATCCCAGGAACAGTGGCCAGCACTGTGAGCCACATGTCAGAGATAGGGCCAGGCAGATTGATGCTGCCAACACGAACTTGGGTAGATATTGGTGACCTGTGGGCAAGTCCCAGAAAGCACCTGGTCTTGCTGTGAGCTGGGTCTTCTGCAGAAACTCACAACAGTTACCAAATTTGCAGCAAGACTGAGGTTAAATTGATCTGACTGCCATTGTCTCTGCCACACTCTACCCACAAATTGCCCCAGAGAACTCATTGACAGTGAACTGACACAGTCCTGCCCTTTCCGTCCCTTGGTCTCCTAATCCACACAAGCAACAAACTTTGGCTGGCACAGGGTGGGCACTGCACGGAAATCAGCAGGCAGAGATTTGCTGCCTACAAGAATTGCAATATTGTGTCCGGGGAGCACAGAGGTCTGTGGGAACACATCTGACAGCAACTGGTCTCACTGTGATCTGTATCTACAGCGGGAACACCCAGGCACAGAAGTTTCAGCAAAACTGAGGCTGTATTGGCCAAATGGATCTTGTATCCCTGAGATCACACTTCATCCAAGCCACAAAGTGCCTGCAGCCCATTGACAAGCTGCATCTTGTGCCCTGCTTGGCTCAGGGATTGAGCAATTAGCACAAGCAATAGACCTGGGCTAGCCCAGTGAGCACATTTCTAAGAAAACAGTTGTGGACAGACCACTGCTGCCTGTATGAGCTGCAATATCTCTTAAGGGTATTAAGGGGTCTGTATTGGCCTGACGGCCCTTGACTCCCTGAGTTCTTGCTCCGTCCAGTACACAGGGTGCCTGCTGCATATTACTAGACAGTTGCCCCTGCTCTAGGGTAGTGCATTTAGGCCCAAGGTGGGCAGCAGCTGACCTTGCTACGAGTGGAAACTTGTATAGCTAGCCACAGAGAAAATTTGGGCACGTAAACTGACACTGCAGTAGCAGTGGGAAATTTACTTACTAGACCCAGGAGACTTCCAGGGCCCCTGCACCACCCAACACATTTATCACCAAGAGGCTCATCCAGTTTCAGAGACTTATAGGCATCTGATAGGCAGGATTAGGCCTTGAAGAGCACTGGTCCTTCTGCTAAACTGCCCTAGGTCAGGGACGGGGGATAACGAAGAGCTGTCTACAGGGTATCTCTTCCACTACCTATAGACAACAACCATCAGCAATCCCTTTGCAGTTCTCACTGGGTAGCCCTAAGCAATCAAAAGCAGTGGCTAACTCCTACTATGAAGGAGCCCCTCCCAAGGGACCACAAAATCAACACATCTGGAGGTGGCACCAGATCACAATGGAGTAACTCCTGACTAGCTCCAGTAGTGATACACAAAAAGGGTGGTTACAACAAGTATACAAGCCTGCTCGGGCAAATCCCACTCAGTGAGGTCAGCCCACACACAACAAATCTTATCCTGAGTGTGCAGCCAATTCACATGATTAGTCAGCCTGAACATTAATCCCACCCACTGATCTACTAACAACAATAAAGGCTTGGTGACAACATATCACACATAACCTACACAAAGGTCATGCATGACCAGAGCTCCCGGCTCAAGGGATTAGGGAGAGTGTGCCACTGGGCCACACAGGACACCTTCCATATTAGGCCATCTGGCCAAGGCTGAGAAATGAAACAAATATTCCTGACACATAGAAATGAACACAGAGAGGCTAATAAAATGAGAAACAAAGAAACATGCCACTAATGAAACAGCAAGAGAAAACTTCAGAAAATAAGCTAAATGAAATAGAGGCAAGCAACCTACCAGAGACAGAGTTCAGAATAATGGTTATAAGAATGCTCAGTGAACTTATGGGGAAAATGATGAGCACAATGAGAACCTCAACAGATAGTAAGCATTGAAAAGAACATAGAAACCACAAAAAAAGAACCAGACAGAAATGAGGAATACAATTACTGAAATGAAGAATACACCAGAAGAATTCAACAATAGATTGGATGAAGCAGAAGGTCGAATCAGCAAACTGGAAGTCAAGGTAGCAGAATATATCCAATCAGAACAACAAAAAGAAAAAATAATTTTAAAAATGAGGATAGTTTAAGAGACCTTTGGGACAACATGGAGCATAAAAAATATCTGAATCATAGGAGTACCTAAAGAGAAGAGAGAGAGCAAGAGATTGAGACTCTGTTTGAAGAAATAATAACAGAAAACTTCCCTAACCTGGCAAAGGAATTAGACATACAAGTTCAGAAAGCACAAAGAGCGCCAAACAGGAGGAATTCAAAAAAGACCTACACCAAAACACATTATAATTAAAATGCCAAACATCAAAGACAAAGAGAGAATCTTAAAAGCATCAAGAGAAATGAAGCTGGTTACTTACAAGTGTACCCCAATTTCAATGGAAATTTTGCAGGCCAGAAGGGAATGCCAAAAAATGTTCAAAGTTATGAAAAACATGAATCTACAATCATGGATCCTCTACCCAGCAAGGCTTTCAATTAAAATGGAAGATGAGATAAAGAGCTTTCCAGACAGGAAAAAGCTTAAGGAATTCATCACCAATGAGCCAGCATTACAAGAAAGTAAAGAGATGGAAAAAGATATTTTGCGCAAATGGAAATGAAAAAGTAGCCAGGGTAGCAATACTTATATCAGATAAAATAGACTTTAAAATAAAGGCTATAATAAAAGATTTTTAAAAACATTATCTAATAATAAAGGGATAGATGAATCAAGAGTACATAACTCTAGTAAACATATACACATCCAACATAGGACCACCTACATACATAAAGCAATTATTGACTGACATAAAAGAAGAGATCAACAGTAATATACTCATAGAAGGAGACTTTAACACTCTATTGGCAGCACTAGACAGATCTTCCAGGCAAAGAATCAACAAGGAAACAATGGGCCTAAAAGATACACAGAACAGATGGATTTAATAGTTATTTTCAGAGCATTTTACTCCAAAACAGCAAAATATACATTCTTCTCAAGTGCACATGGAGCATTTTCAAGGATAGACTACATGTTAGGACACAAATCAAGTCTCAATAAATTTAAGAAGATGGTATGAAACTAAATGTCAACTATAAAAAAAAAGAGAAAATACACAAACACATGGAGGCTAAATAACATGCTACTAAACAATGAATGAATTATTAATGAGATCAAGGAAGAAATCAAAAGATACCTAGAGACAAATAAAAATAAAAACATGACTCAAAATTTATGGGACACAGTGAAAGCAGTCTTAAGAGGGAAATTCATAGCAATACAGACCTACCTCAAGAAACAAGCAAAAGCTCAAATAAACAATCTAACCTTACAATTAAAAAAATTAGAAAAGAAAAAGCAAACAAAGTCCAAAGTGAATAGAAGGAAGGAAATAATAAATATCAGAGTGGAAATAAAAGAAATTGAGTCAAGCAAAACAATACAAAAGATTAACAAAACCAAGAGCTGGTTCTTTGAAAGGATAAACAAAATTGACGGATCAATAGCCAGACCCATCAAGGAAAAAAGAAAGAGAACTCAAATAAATAAAATCAGATATGAAAGAAGAGAAATGACCATGGACTCCACAGAAATACAATGGATCATAAGAAAATACTACGAGCAATTATATGCCAACAAATTGGACAATATAGAAGAAATGGACATATTCCTAAAAACATAAAATCTCCCCAGACTGAGTCAAAAGAAACAGAAAATCTGAACTGACCGATTACCACCAATGAAATAGAGACAGTAATAAAAAACCTCCCAAAAACAAAAATCTTGGACCAGATGGCTTCATAGGTGAATTTTACTAAGTATTCAAAGAAGAATTATCACCTATTCTTTCAAACTATTCCAAAAAATTCAAGAAGATGGAAGGCTCCTTAACTCCTTTTATGAGGCCACCATTACCTTGCTTTCAAAAGTAGACAAAGACATTATAAAAAAGAGAAAACTATAGGCCAATATCTCTTATAAGCACTGATGCAAAAATCCTCAAAAAAAATTATTAGCAAACCAAATTCAGCAATACATTACAAATATCATACACCATGATCAAGTTGGATTTATTCCTAGGATGCAAGGTTGGTTCAATATCTGCAAATCAATTAATGTGATACACCACATTAACAAATCGAAAGATAAAAACCATATGATCATATCAATAAATGCAAAAACGCATTAGACAAAATCCAGCATCCATTTATGATTAAAAACTCTCAGCAAAGTGAAAATAGAGGGAACATGCCTCAACATAATAAAGGCCATATATGATGAACCTACAGCTAACATCATACTCAATGGGGAAAGGCTAAAAGCATTTTCCTTAAGATCAAGAACAAGAAAAGGATGCCCACATTCACCACTTTTCTTCAACATTGTAATGGAAGTGTTAGCCACAGTAATAAGACAAGAAAGAGAAATAAAAGACGTCCAAATTGGAAAGCAAGAAGTAAAACTATTTGCCAATGACATGAGGCTATATATAGAGAACCCTAAAGATTCCACCGAAAAACTGTTGGAACTAATCAATGAATTCAGTAAAGTAGCAGGATACAAAATAAATATTTAGAAGTCAGTGGCATTTTTATTTATCAATGATGAACTTTCAAAAAGAGAAATTAAGAAAACAATGCTATTTCAATTGCGTTGAAAACTATAAAATACCTGGGAATCAAATTAACCAGAAGGTAGAAGACCTGTTGTCTGAAAATTATAAGTCATTGAAAAAAGAAACTGAAGAGGATACAAATAAATGGAAGCATATGCCATGTTCATGAGTAGAAAGAATCAACACTGTTAAAATAACCATACTACCCAAAGAAATCTATAGATTCGATGCAATCCCTATCAAAATACCAATGGCATTTTTTCAGAGAGCTAGAACAAATAATCCTAAAATTGATATGGAGCCATAAAAAAACCCGATTAGCCATGGCAATCTTGAGAAAAAAGAACAAAGTTGGAAGTACCACACTTCCTGATACCAAACTATACTACAAGGTTAAAATAATCAAAATAGCATGGTAGTGGTATAAAATCAGATACATTGATAAATGGAACAGAATAGACAGCTCAGAAACAAATCCATGCATATACACTCAATTAATATATGACAAAGGAAGTAAGAATATACAATAGAATAAAGACAGTCTTCAATAAATGGTGTTGGGAAAATTGGACAGATACATACAAAAAAAAAGAAACTGGACCATCTTCTTACACCATATACAAGAATAGACTCAAAATGCATTAAAGACTTTAATGTAAGACTCAAAACCATAAAACTTTTAGAAGAAAACATAGACAGTAAACTCTCTGATATTACTAACAGGAATTTCTTTTCAAATATATCTCCATAGGCAAGGGAAACAAAAGAAAAAATAAACAAATGGGACTACATTAAACTAAAAAGTTTTGTGCAGAAAAGGAAACCATCAACAAAACAAAAGGACCACCTAGTGTTTTGGAGAAGATATTAGCTAATGATACATCTAATAAGAGATTAATATCCAAAATTTATAAAGAATTTATATAACTCAACAACAACAACAACAAAATCCAATTTTAAAAAATGGGCAAAAGACCTGAACATATACTTCTCCAAAGAGGAAATACAGATAGCCAATAGACATATGAAGAGATGCTCAAGGTCACTAATCATCAGAGAAATGCAAATTAAAACCACAATGAGATATCCCCTCACATCTGTCAGAATGGCTATCATCAATAAATCAAAAAGCAAGTTGGCAAGGATGCAGAGAAAAAGGAACACTTATACATTGTTGGTGGGATTGCAAATTGGTACAACCACTATGGAAAACAGTATGGAGGTTCCTCAAAAAATTAAAAATGGATATATATTTTGACCCAGCAATTGCGCTTCTGGGTATTTATCCAAAGAAAGCCAAAATGATAATTTATAAAGATCTGTGCACTCCAATATTGCACAATTCACAATAGCCAAGATATGGAAGCAACCTAAATGCCCATCAACAGATGACTGGAAAAAGATATTATGGTTCATATATACAATGGAATATTAGCCATTAAAAAAATGAAATTCTACCATTTGCAATGACATGGTTGGACCTAGAAGTTATTATGCTGAGTGAAATGTCAGACAGAGAAAGAGAAATACCATATGATTTCACTTATATGTGGAATCTAAGGAACAAAAACAAACAAACTAATCATAAACAGACTCACAAATATAGTAGACAATTTGGTGAAAGACAGAGGGAGGGCGTTTAGGGGACTGGAAGAATGGGGTGAAGGATTAAAAAGTACAAATTAGTAGTTGATAATTGGGTACGAGGATGAGGAGCCTGGCTCAGAGAATGCAGTTAGAATTAACATGATAGCTAAATAGAGGGCCAGAGGAGGAAGGGAGCTATTGGGGGAATTATTTTATGAACAATATAGATGTCTGACCAATTACTGTATGCTTGAAACTAATTTAAATAAATAAATTTATTAAAAATAAAAAAGATAAGTGCTCAAATACAGGGAAGGTGAGGCTAAGCAGCTACAGCCAATAAAAAAATTCTCAATAGGGACTTTACTGACATAGAGCTAAGAATGAATCAGCATTCTACATGTGAGTTCCCAGATGCTCTTAGGCTGTATTAAGGCAAGTTTGTCAGTGTCCCAAATAAAGGATACGAGAGTCCTTTTTTTATCAGTCATCTGAGTCTACATTTACTTTTGAACTCTTGAAATGGGGCTGAACCAGCTGGAGCTCTTGAGGAGGACAGCAAGTTTGACAGAAAGAGAGTTTGAAGCCATAATCATAGGGAGAATAGGGAAGAATCTACATTGGGTTCTTAAGAATGGGAAAGTACGTAGTTCTGGGGACAGGTTTGCATTTGCAAAACTCTGAAGGCCTGTCATGGGAAAGAGTGAGAAGACTTGGCCTGCAAACCTAAAGCTAAGAGGTAGGAGGTAAAGGAAGGGAGAGAGAAGAAGGAGGGAGTGAGGGAGAGAGAGAGAGAGAGAAGTCAATAAGGTATTTAAATGCTCAAGCTTTGGAGTTAGAAAACCTGGATTTGAATCACCACTGAACTGTTACTTAACCCCTGTGTGCATCAGCTTCCTCTTCTATATCCTATCATCTATTGATGGGCATTTAGGTCACTTTCATATTTTGATTATTGAAAATAAAGCTGCTATGAACAGAGAGGTGCAGGGGTTACAGGGCTGATAAAAAGAGGTGAAAAGATTAAGAAGCACAAACTGGTAGTTACAAAATAGTCACAGGGTTGTAAAGTACAGCATAGGAAATATAGTCAATAATGTTGTAATAACTACATATAGTGACAGATGGGTACCAAACAAATCAGGGAGATCACTCTATAAATTCTATAAGGTCTAACCACTATGCTGTACACCTGAAACTAATATAAAACAATATAAAATGCCAACTATAAATTGAAAAATTATAAAATTTTAAAAACTTAAAAAAAAACAGCAAAAAAATCAATATATTGTCATTGTTTTTACCTTATAATATGGCTGGCAGTAAGCTCAGACTAACATCTAGAGAAATGTTCACTGCACCATTTTCATATGGTTAGCTGTGTTGACCTTTTTAGTGCTATCTCCAATCTGTAAATTATTAACAAGCAACTTTTAAGCTGTTTTTATCCCCATTGTGTAAGGATTATTTTAGTTAAAACTCAAAATTATCTATGAATCCCTTAACATAAAAAAATGAATTACAATACATTATAATTTACTGAAATCAAATAAAAACTTGGACACTCAGGCAAACCATCTGTGTTCTGAAATCTCTACGTTTCCCTGAGGTACCTCACATTCCACACATCAGTGCTGCATAGTGGTCTGTGGACCAATGCCAGCCTTCAAACTATTTCTAGTCCTCAATGAGATAAGTAGAGAAATCAAAAGTGTTTATAAACATCTAGAAATCTGACAGATTACACTGCGCAATCTAATTTAACTAAAAGAGGGAGAAACCTGTATTTTGTATGTCTTTTATTTTATCTTTTTAGAAATTCATTTTATTGTACTTCCTGAAAATGTTGGTTGGTGGCAGATTGAAAATAAAAATAAGTCATCTTTTATTACAGATAGTTGAGAAGCACTGCCATACGTGAACATAGACTGATTATGTGAACAGAGTGAAGGGCACTATCAAGCACAAAGGCAAGTCCAAGGCCAAGGCCTGAATGATTAACCCAGTAAAGATACAACAAGGTACTTTTATATTCAGATAGTTTTATACTTACCTAGGCAGAAAAAGGAAGAGTAGCCAAATGTGCTAGCTCCCTAGGTAGTTTTTATCCCACACTAAAGGCGATGGCACTTAAACAAAAGGGTCTGGAGGGCTGTAACAAATGGTGGGATAGCCCATTGCTAAGGAGCCAGTTCTAGACTTCAGCCAAGCAGTTTTATATCCCACAGCTGTACCTTGTATATGGAGAGCCTCATAACTTATTAGAACCTGAGAAGTAAAAATAAATTGTCTCAGGGCCAGCACCCCAAGAGAAATAGGAAGCAGGATAAGAATGACCTGTAGTAATTCCTTATAGGCCTCACTTCTGCTCATGTTCCAGAGGGATCACAAGGCATTCTACCAAGACTTAACATTAGCTGCAATTTAAGACTTTGCCTGTGTGACCTGTCTTGATACATGCAAGACTGTCAGGACATCATGGCAGAACCATTCCCCTGCAAACACCAGTGTCAACCTATATAATAAATATTGTAAAATTTTATTTCCTTCTCAAGTTTTAAGAAATGAAAGACCTACAATGAAACATTCTAATGACATTCTCTAATGACATCACCCGATGGTCCATTTCATTCATGAGATCACTTATCTAGAGAAATCTCTATATGATGTCAGACTCCACATGACAGAAGCCTAAATGGCTACTTAGATATTCAATGGATGTTGGGAGGGAGGACTCACTCGCTTTCATCACAAGTGTCATTTGCCAAATCTGGGCAATAATTCACAGAGTTATTTCTTCCACTGAATCATCAATATACTCATTAATTAAACAAACATTTATTGAAGCCTGCCACATGCCAGAACATGACAAGCATAAGACACAGATGAATGAAGCATAGTCCCTGTCCTAGAGAAATTTATGAGCTAGGGGGATAAAAGTACAATGATCAAACTAATTAAAATCATGGGTCACACATAAGAAGAGGGTATGTAGAATGCATTTTAGAAAGACAGAGGGAAGAATAATCAATTATCTTTTGCTGCACTATCAAACAATTGTGAAATGCAGTGGCTAAAGACAGAAATCATTTTCAATCATTTTATTTTCTCATGCTTTTGCAGTTTGGACAGAGTTTAGCAGTAGCTCATCTTTGCTTCATGTAATATCAATCTCGGAAGATCAATGGGGCCACAGGATCGACTTCCAAGATGGCTTTGCTGATATGAGTGGCAAGGTGGTGGAGTTATTATCTGGGGGTCCAGCAGAAGCTATTTATCTGAGCCCTCAGTTTCTCTTCATGTAGCATGGTGGCCTCAAGGTGGTCAGACTTCTTAAATGGCAGTTGGCTTCCTTCAGAGTACAAAGTGAAGGCTGTCAGGTGTCTGAAGGAAGAGGTCCAAAACTATCACTGCATCAGTTCTGCCACATTCTTTTGAATAAAGCAGGTCACAGGGCAGCTCAGGTTCAAGGGGAGGGGACTAAAAAGGGACATAAATACATGGAGGTGTGAGTCATTGAGGACCACCAGAAGAACAGCTCACCACAATGTTGAGAGGTCTCAACAGTACTTGTTGTGTCCTGACTGACCTGCTCATACTGAGAGGTAGGACAGTGGAATGGTAAAAGTTAGAAAATCTAGCCAAACTGCTGGAGTCACACCACTCACTAGCAATGTGATCTGGGATAAGCTACTTAACCCCTATGAACCTCAAAGTCCTCGTTTATATAATGTAGCTAATTATAGATAGCACTTGCCTCTAGAATTGCAGGGACTAGATAAATGGGTATTTGTAAAATGCTTAAAACACTTTAACAACACTAAAGTTAAACACTAGTATTTAACAGTTAATCATTTGAGGCATGCTAAAGTGCCTGGTACATAGTAAACATGAAAGAAGTGTTTGTTGTTATTTTAATCCTAATCAGAGCCAACTCTAATCTCTTGGAATGTCTCTTGACTTTTTTTTTTTTTTTTTTTGACTAATCACTACATGAAATGACAATAACCAGAGAGAACTGTTCTCCTGGGTGGTAAAAGGCGATTTGCACTGTGATAGAAAAATAACATTGTTTTTACCCAACCCATAATTAGGTCTTAGAGAAACAAATTAAGTGAAGGCAAAATTATGTGTCTTTGAAGCATGAATACTGATCTGTATAATGATGTACATTTAATGGTTTTAATTTTCAAGGGAAACTATTTTTAAAATGAATTTGGAAAATGTATTTTCCCTTCAATTCTATATAAAGTGAAGTCCCCAGGTCTGGGGCTGCATTGCCCCAGCCTGTAATCCTAGCTAATTAGTAATGGCACTTTTAACTTAATAATTAATAGCAAAAGTGTCTTCCACCTGTGAGGGCACACTACCATGGCAGGTAAAGAATTCGTGCAAGAAAAAAATGGTCCCCAAAGCATGGTGCTTCGGGACCTGTTCTCTTACCCCATACCACTACCATCTCCTCCAATCCCCAGACCCAAGCCTTCTCAGTGGGACTCTTGGTAGCAACCATTACTGTTGTTAGGAATAGAGAAAACAGCATTCTGACATCCATTTTGGTCAGTAGTTTTGTAGCTTACCTCCTTGGAAGTGATGTCACGACAGGAAACTTGAAGCCAGACAGCCCTCTCTGACTTGTTAGTTCAGCCACAAATAAATAACATGGAAAGTATTGACCCTCAACTGTTTTCGACTTATATAGATGGCAATTTTATATGATTCAGCTTTATTAAATGCCTACATAATAGATTTCAAATGGTATTTTATTATGATTATTGTTGTTGTTGTTGTTGTTATTTATTATTAGGGAAACTCATTTATAAATGGAGATGGTACCACTTAGTTTCAGATTGTTGGGAGAATTCAATGAAACTATACAAGATAATGTGTTTGGCACTCTGCCTGACACACCAGCCACTTTGCCAAATTTGGGTTTGCCCCATTTTATGTTTGCTGCCCTCCAAAACAGATTAATTCTATAGAAGTCATGGGACCTTGTACCTCTTTATCTTTAAACTTTCCCATGTCTTGATTAAAAATCCCAGTCAGGGAAAGACGTGTTGTTTCTCATGGATACAAATCATAGCAGGGTCATCGAAGTTCACTTGTGGCAGTGAGGTTCTAAGCCGAAAGCCAGGCAGAAGGTATTTCTTCAACATGGACATATTTACCCACTGCCTACTAATGCCCATGAGATGAGGCTTCCTCCCCATAGTACTGATAATCCGAAAATAGCACCTCTAACCTGAAGTTAAAGGCTTTTGGATCCTTAATGAATTCTTGGCCAACTCTTCAAAAGATAAAAAGACTCTGAGCTCAGCTAAGCAAACAAAAAGTAACTTATCATGGGTATCCCAGGAAGGACAGAGCACTGAGCACCCTCCAGGCACCTACCATATGCTATTCAGTTTGTTCTCTCAAGGATGCCTGTGGCCAGTTTTAAAATCCTCATTGAGCCCCAGAGAAGCTAACTCCCTAGCTCCTGATCACAAATAAAGTAGAAGATCCACATTTCAAACGCTAATGGTTTTATCTTCAGAGTGTCATAGATCACACCCCCAAACCAAAGACAGCAACTTTGAAGGCAAGTTCAAACAGGCTTGTTTAGGCTCAGCACAGTTAGGGATATATAGAGAAGAAGAAGTGACTCCTGTTGTTTCCAGTTTCTAATCATTCATCAAAGAAATATTTACTGAGCTCTTTCTATGTATGTGCTGTGCTGGGGGCTGGGGAACCAATGCTGAGCAAAAGATATAGTCACTGCTCTCATGGGCGGTGCCCACATAAATTAGCAACGATCGTTGTGCTCTGCAAGTTAGTACACAGCACCAATCCAACCCAGAGTCATCAGGGAAAGCCCTCTAAAGAAGAGGTTATGGTAATAAGTTCTAAAAGCATAGTGTTAGCTAGCCAAAGAAAGAAAGATGGGATGGGGGCCATGAGACAGATAAACCTGTGAGATGAGTCCCAGTAAGTCAGCCTTCAATATCATAAATTCTGAAAACCTTCACATACACATTGCAATGGTCCATCTGTCCACCAAATACTCCCTCTGCCACCTTACATTCCCTGAAACATACACATACACACACACACACACACACACACACACACACACACACACACACACACACTTTCAAAGTCTCATCCAGCAGCTCATTTGAGTATTGCATACTGAATTCTGCATTTCAGAAGAGGTGAGGATACCAGAAGAACAGAGAACAAAAGAAATGCTTAAGACAGAAAAACATTTTTGTCAGCCTGCTTGAAATGTAGTTTGCTCCTCTCCAATATGTTGAAAACATTGAAAAGCCTTTCCAAATATCTCACGCATCTGCTGAGTGGGCCAAACACCCGCTCCCATTCACTCTGCCCACAATCTCTGTATCTATCAAGCCACATATTAAGCAACACTCAATAACAACACGTATAATTTCGCACCACATTCCTCAATCAAGGGCCCGAGCTGGGGCAGTTTCTCCCCCACTGTCCTCTGTATGTGTATGGTGATGCCAATGAAATGCACATGTGCATGATAATTAAATTTGACATAATTACTTTTCCAAATGATCACGGACACGCCATTGTTCTGAAAGGATTAATCTTCAGAGCTTTCCAAACACAGTTTCCTGGGTCTAAATGAGATTTCAAAGGACGTAATTCATAATAACCACAATTCCTAAAGCACATTTTAATATGTCTTCTCTTTGTTACAGTCATTTGCTGGTAAAAATCCCACTGAATTAGAATTCTCCTAGGGTGATGAGCTACCTGTCCATGGCTGCCAGCTGTAGAGACAGACATTCCACTGTAGAGCTGGACCCAGCAAGTCACTGTCTAATCTGCCCAGAGGCAGGGGGTCTGCCTCAATCAGCTTCCTCCTTTCTAGCTAATCCGGGGACTATGCCCCATGCCAGGGAGAGAGGGAACAGACTGCTTTTTTTTTTTTTTTCCTGCTGACCAAAAAAATGGTGACTGGGCTTTGCCAGGACAGAGGGAGGGTAGTGGGGAAGAGAAAGAAACCCCCTGTCCTGATATTGTAAAAACACAGGTCAGATTGGAGCATGTGGAAGGAGTGAGTAGCTGCTGTGAATGAGGTGAATTACCATGCGCTTGATATACATTAGCTCACTGATTAAGCAGAGCAACCCCAGGAGAAAGCTATGTCTATCCCCTTTTAATGCATGAGGCCTCTGAGCAGCCTCAGCATCAAAACCTAACCTAAAGCTATACACCTATCATGGGGGAGGGCTAGAATTTGCAACTACATCTATGAGGCTGGAAATCTCATACTCTTTCTGAAAACTGGGAAACCATAGTAGAACACAGAGCACCTGGGGAGAGAGTGGGTGGACAGCAAACCAGCAAAGACCCTCCTGTGACCAAAGAAAGAGGTGCCGCCCTTCTTCGAAAATTGAGACTTGACTTTCAAGGGGTCACGTAAGGGTCACTGGAGTCTTGACCCCCATTGTCAGTGACCCTGAGCCAGCTCCCCATACTACAGCCCTAATCCCCATTCCTCTGTGTTCCAGCTCCCTCGTGTTCTGTGTTCTACTCTTTGAAAGAAAGGATGCTATGACCATCTTCCCAAGGGTGCCCATGGAGATAACAGTTCTCAGCTACATTTTCTTTTATGAGGAAGAGAAGATACAGCAATAAAACTTCTTTGTGAGGTCATGAGAGGAAGGACACAGAAAAGCCCATTTGCTCACCCACCTCACTGAAGGCTTCTGGCATACTAATGTCTGATACTCCATTTTCCCATCACACTCTGAGAACACACCCCTACCCCACCACCTTCTGATATACAAAATGCAGCTTACCTCACAAAGCATTTCCCAAACGCTAGGTCAACTT
The DNA here is from genome assembly GCA_004027375.1 of Macroglossus sobrinus. Classification (NCBI taxonomy): domain Eukaryota; kingdom Metazoa; phylum Chordata; class Mammalia; order Chiroptera; family Pteropodidae; genus Macroglossus; species Macroglossus sobrinus. The sequence goes on from PVKZ01004436.1 coordinate 14,913, forward strand.
GTCTGGTTATAAGAACTCCAAGTGACAAAACATTACTTGCAGACATCACCAACATAGCTCTCATTTATAATACACATTTTACTTTTGTCACTAGAAATGGATAGCGTAAATGGCATTCGCAAGACTTGGACATTCCTGCAATCTTAAACAGCATCCTCTGCATTAGTTAGAATCTTGAGTATTTAGACAGATTTGAATATGTATAACATTTATTAACTGTAGCATTAGCTCTGACATTTCAATTTAATCAGTGTTACTACAGACAAGTAAAGTAATTCTCTCATGCTCATACATAAACAGTATTATCTTTTCATTTCCAAAAGGTACCATTTCATGATCTAAGATGCTCAGGGAATAATTTCATCTCTGTGTGGGGAGGCAGATGAGGAAAATCTGGCAAAGTCTCAGTGAGAATGCATTTGAAGATTAAATAATACATAAATTACAGAGGAGGACATAGAGAAGACCTCTGGAGACTGCTGGATGCTTCCATATTAGTTCTTAATAAAAGTTAAATAAATATGCTTTCTGTCTGTAGAAATCCAGTTTGTTCAGAATATGGTAAGCCTTTCCTGTGTAGGGTGACAAGAGGTGATCCGAAAAGCTCAAAAAATCCTTCCCGGATCAAGGAGCAGCCTGTGTTTCATAATCAGAGAGAAACAGTGTCTTTCTACACTGCTGGAACTGTCATGCAAAGTGATTGTTCCAAAGGGCAGCACAGAGTCCCCCCTAATGATTAATAAGAATACATCTGGAAAATTAAACACTGTGGGGCCTCTCCCAGACCCCACCTGGCACTATTTGGCAGCATTCTCAAGCCCTCAGTGAGACCCTACAGGGACAGAGAGAGAGAGCTCAGGTGAAAAAGGCTTCCCTAGTCCCCTTAAGAACCAGACTTCTCGGTGTGGAGAAGCTGTTAGATAATCCATAGAAGCCATGGGGTCCAGAGTAAACTAGCGTCCAAGACATGATGGGTGGCAGATGAATGTCCAACCTGTGATTAGGGGTTGTCCAAATCCCTTGAAAACGCACTTGCATTTTATTCCCAAATCTGTTCTAAGTCATTAAACCCATGTCCTCCAGTTAATCCTCCTCTACCTACCCTAGGTTAGTACCTTCACTCCACTCATAAAAAGGTAGCCAGTTTGCTTTAATTTGAGCTTACATTTCTGATTAATGTTGAATGTTAGCCAGAGTGTGGATGCAAGCACAGTTCAAGCAAAAGAGAAGAGGAAAACTGAAAACAAAAACCAAGATAACAATTCAAATTTCACTTGTCTGAAGGTGAGACCTTTATGTTTCTAAAATATGAAGGGTCATTAGATGATACAGCACAAATGCAGTAGGAATTTTTCTTGGTCCCGACGATGACAAAGCAAGTTGGATGTTTACTGTCAGGATGACCATTGTATCTTTACACCTGATATTTATTTAGAGCTTATGATGCTCCAGGTGCTACATAAAGTAATTGATGTATATCTCATTTAATACTCAGAATAATCTTTTTCATTCATATTATTATGTTGATCTCAATTTTTAAGCCAAGGAAACTGAGGCATACAATACACCAGAGATGTTAAATAACTAGCCCAGGGTCCACAATAAAATGGGACCTGGTATCTGCCTTCCAATTCCATATGTTAACCCCCACACACATACCTCCAGGAGGCATGGGAAGTGATCCTGGCTACCCCATGGAACTCTGCATGCAGAGGAAGATTTAACTAAAGGGACTAACTTGGGCTTCAGGGCCCTTCTATTACTCTGGCCTGACCAATTGCTAGGGAAGAGCCATAGCTATGTGCATCATGCCCCTTTGATTTTGTAAAATTTGCAAAAGATACTGAACTAAAATCAGTTAAGACTGCTATTCCACTCCAACACCCTTTAGGCACACTTTTACTTATACCTACTGCTGTTGGAATAGCTAGTAGAAATTTTGGGAAGCTAAGTTTGATATGTTTGGTTTGAGTTTAGTGAAACACATTTTTATGGTCTAATGTTACTTCTGTGCATAGTTCACTTATTTCAAGTTGTCTTGGGATGGCAATCCTGGATTTCTTTTAACTACCCTCTATGCCAACTCATTTGGCCTCTTACAACCAAGGCGCACAGGTGGTGTCATGGCAATATATGTCCTGCAGCCCCTGGCCCAAGTCAGAAGCCAGCCATGGTAAAATCTTCCAAATCTTACAACTCGCATATGAAAACCCAAATTTGACAATAATCTTAAATGTATAAGACCTTAAAAATTTTGAGAAGCGGAATAAAACTATTCTAACCAACTACTAATAAAAAAAATTTAACCAGCTATACTGAAAGAAAAATCTAATTATCTTTCTATTTTCACCATACAACATGAAATTTAATAATATCATCATGTGGAGAGAGGATCAAACAGTAGCCAATAAAAGGTAGGAGAAAAAGTATTACAGAACTGTGTGTCAGGCATTTTGTGTATGTGTAATTTCATTGCATTTGTTGGCTTTTTCATATATGTTTAATAATTTGTTTTATGACTTATATTCCTGGTAAATGAATATTCACTTCATGCCTGATTTTATATTCACAATTTCATGTTCTTTCCTTTAAAAAAATCCCCTGAAATTGTATGCAATTTGTGTCTCACAAAACCTGGATCCACAGTACCTGCAAAGCTAACCAGAAGTGAAGGCCCTTCGCCACCAGATAAGGACACATCTATGCTCCCCATTTCCTGAAATCAAATCCACATATGTGACTGACAAGCCTAATGAGGTCTGGAATTTCTTTATAATAAACATTTGGACCTTTGCACATTAAAATTAGGTCATAGGAGTTGGTACTAGGAGAAACTGGCCTTCTCACATGCAGCATTTTATCTTATTTTAAAGCTTGTAAATAATTACCCATTTTGCTTTACCTGCTAGGAAATATGGAGCCAAATTTATGTGCAATGTAGCAATTGTACTAATTCATAGAATTCACACTTCCTATCTTCCTCCCATACCATCATTTCCTACCCTCAGCTTTATTTTTTTCTTTCATTATCTAGACTCCAATTCTACCAGTTATTGTCTATCTTCTTTTGGTGTCTTTAGATGCTTCAAATTCTTTATTGAATCAAATTCATTAAAAATACAAATGTATCTATATACAACAAGCATGCTTATTTTTAAATAAGGGAAATAAACTTTATATAGAAATGCATAGATATACAAATAGGACGCAGAAGTCCTGAGTCTTTTACATTTTCTAGAGTTTTCAGCTTATTGTTAATCATTCCACTGGCAAAAGCTATGGGTAGGGGAGATGAAAAAGGGCCAAGCAGATTTCATGGGAAGGAAGTGGACATCTCTTTGGTTCTTTTATATATGCTTGTCAGGTGAATTTTTCCTTTACCTGTATGCTCTTCCTTCCCAAATAGAGCCCCTATTCCACCTGTTGATATTTCTTTTGGCTGGAAGCACCCATTCTGTCCTGAGGCAGAATCATTCTATAGAAATTAGCAAGCCATGAGTGATTTGCTGATAGCTCTCCACTTGTAGATGTCTGTGGTTGGTGCTATAACTGTAGCCACCATGAAGGCTTATCAGACACAGCCGAACTGTATGTTATTTTTTATAGGAAAAGAATCCTGTTGCAACCACAAAACCTTGGAAAGAAGGTGACAGAATTAAGAAGTGAACAGTAATCCTAAACAGAATGGAGAATGCAAACACCAGAGACCTTAACAGAGAGATTTATCACCTTCCTAGGAAATTCCAGGCTATAATCCATTAAGGGAAAATGAAAGTTGAGAATGTTTTGCCCTTAACCAAACCTTAAAAAAGTACAGAAAATATAAATTATTCAATAAATGGTATTGGAACAACTAGATGACCACATGGAAAAATATTAAATGGAATCCAATCTTCACACAAGGCATACAATACACCAGATGTATTCCTAAAAGATCAGAGTTTTAAATGTATCAAATTGAAACTATAAAAATACTAGAAAAAACATGGAAAATTATTTAAAATCTAGAGTCCATTAAAAAAAAGAATGGTAACTTGACTACATAAGCCCTTCCATGTGGTAAAAAATAAAATTAATAATAATGACAATAATAATGATGACAAGTAGAGCAAAAAATCAAACAATATTCTGGGTAAAATATTGGCAATGCTGAGATTACAACACAAAGGAGAATCTTAATGTTTAAAAACATCTACAAATCAACAAGACACATCAACAAGCCAATTTTTTACATGAAAAATTATATTAATAGTAATTAAAGAAAAGGTAAAACAAATACCCATAAAATGTTTGAAAAGATACATGGCCTCATCAAGAATAATAAATACATGAATTTCAATTATTCTGTGTTACCGTTTTTCACCTATAGGATTGGCGAATATCCTGAACTTTGGTAAGGCACTACATTAACAAGGCTGTTGGTGAATGTAGAAATTGACTTGACCCCTATGGAGGGCAACTCGGCAATATTTAGCAAAATCACACACACACACACACACACACACACACACACACACACACACACACACACAAATCCTTTTAACAGGGAATTCTATTTCTAGGTATTTATCTTAAAGTTATTCTCACATACTTGTGAATTAATATGTGTTTAATGTTACTCATTCAACCCTGTTTTGAAGAGCAAAAGATTGGAAACAACCTAAATGTCCCTCATTTGGGTGCTAGTAAAAAAATCACACTCCATTCATTCACAAGTAAGTTTTGCAGCTCAAAACAGACCAAATAAAAATAAAAATTAAAAGTTATGCAGTAATGCACCTATAAAAAAGAATCAAAAAGTTTTATTTGAACTAACATGAAAATAACTGCAAGAACATTAGTAAATATGAAAATGGGGTTAAGGTTTATATGTTCTTATTTATTTGCATGTGGTTTTAAAAATGTCTGTAAGAAACTAACAACATAAGGTATCTATTGAAACACACATTTACAAGACAGTGTCAGGATCCTAGCTATAGCAGAACTGAAGGTCACCTATGCAGAGAATGAGTATGAGCAGATATGGCCTATTCTGAGACTTCCACACACACTAAGTGCTGAAGGGAAGTGGCAGGAGGTATAACTATTGCCTGGAAGACAGACCCTCACAGGGCTTCTACCAAGTCCAGTGGTCATAGCCCCAATTCAGGCTGTCACACTTGGCTCCTTTTATGTAAACAAGCAAGTATTGCAGATTATCAGAGTGCCCGACACCTCCTCCCAAAGTAGAGGAGATCAATCTGCAAAGTCCATGGCTCTGTGAACTGGAAGCCAAACTGAGAATAGACAGGAACAATGCTGACAGCCACATTTTGGCAGAGCCCTCAAATCTCTGCTATACCTACTCTCCACCCCTCAAGTCCACTTGACCCTGCAAGGCCTGCTTATCAGCCAAGAGTTTCAGAGATGGAAGGATGAAGAAAGACAACTATGGTGAGAACCTAGCAAAAAAAGTACATGTGTTACCTTTAACTACAGGTGGTACAGGGAGCTGAAATCATTACCTGGAAAAAAACTAACTTGATGCCCTATATTAATAAAATGAATCACTGTCCACTGTAAACAGGAAAGGACCTGTGTCAGCACTAACTCCCATCTCCTTCTCCAGTTTTCCAGCTCAACATACAATGATAGCTCGGCATTTTCTATTCTGACTTGTCAAATATGCCCTCTGTCCTAATAAGTGTGCCTCAAAGCCAGGGATATACAGATTTTTCCAGCATAAGCAATAGAATAGGGAGTCTGTGGTCCACTCTGTCCAAGGCCCCTCTTTGCTCCCAGACAGCCTGTAATCTTGCCACCACTGTTTTATCTACCTCTGACCTACTGCCCACCCAACAAATCCATTCATACCTGGTGTATCCCCATAATTTCTTGTCACAGGGGGTCCCCTTCTTGCTGGACATTAGACATCCTTGGGAGTCTTTAAAATAGACTGATGTCTGGATCCCATCCCCAGACTTATGATTTATGAGGTACAGGGCGGGACCTGGGTACTGGGAGTTTTAATAGTTCCCAAGAACCTATATCTTATTGCTATCTTCTCATTATCTGTCTTCATGGAGATTATAATCAAATGAAGGAGGCAACAAGAACTCTTACAGCAGCCAATACCCAACTTTATTTGCCTTTCATCTACTAAAGAGGGGTATCACTTGGTTACAGCTCAGGAAAGGAGGGTGAACCAACCCACGTATGGTGCTAAAAGTCTACCTCCCAAGGACATAGCAAATCAGGAATGTTGAGCAAATCAGGAATGTTGGTCACCACGGCTAAGGATATCACATCACTCAGCATGGTAGACAGATATTTAGCAATTAGTAGACAATCTGGTATGCAAAAGTTTATACATAACTGATATCATGGAGAAGATATTGAGGAAAGAAAGAGTCCACACCCCAAATATATTTCTGTCCATAGTCTATCATCTCAGGACTCATTCAATAATCAGTTTTTGGGCATCTAAGGGCCAGGTTCCATGTTGCCCACAGGATCTACAGGAAGAGGCCATACACCCGATAGAATCTGAGAAGTGGGTAAACAGAAGATGGAAGCAAAAATGAGATAAGAGAGGTGGAAAGAAGCTCTGAAGACTATGGGCAGCACCAGCTCTGGCAGAAGGGACCCTGGAGGTGTGAGAGCAGCTGTGAGCTCAGGTTTGTGGGATGAGCCCATATTTGACATACCTGTGAGGCAGGAGGGAAACCCACAGGGCTCATGGGAAGGAAGCAGGGGCACAGAGGGACCAAGAGATGAGCAGGTAACTCCGTGAGGTAAGACACAAGCACCAAGAGGAGCAAGGTGAGATGGCAGCAAATGACACTTGGCAATGTGTTTCTAGACCCAGGTTGTCAAGAACTGTTTAGTTATTCACCTTCTCCCTCCCCCAAAATGTACTGTGGTTCTCTTCTCTGCTAGTCACTGTAGGTCCTTGGGATGCTGTGATGAGCAAAAATAATGTGGTTCCTGACCTCAGGAAGCTGTCTAGTGAATTGGAGAGACCTGTAAGAAATAATTTCAGGGCACAGGGATGAGTATGCCACATATGATTTGCTGAGGTTTTGGATTTTAACTTACAATCAATAGGAAACCAAGAATTCCTAGCAGAAAAAAAGACCTTGGCAATGAACTTTAGAAAAACACCTGATGTGAAGATGAAGAAAATCTAAGACTCTCCAGGCTGGGGCAATACAATCTCCCCTGGAAATAGAAATATTTAGAGGAATGTGAAGGAGAAGAAAGCAACTAAGTAGTCCCAGAGGGAGCCAACTATTGAAACAGAATTCTAGAAATGTTTTAAGTCATCATTTTTCAAAATATTTTCAGTGAAATAAAATAGCTTTTTTTTCTTCCTGTTCATGTGACCAAGTTGCTGTTGGTGAAAGATGGGTGGAAAAGCTCTATACCTTTCATTTAAGAGAACTGTGTAGCTCAGATGCCCCTGGCCCAGGAATGCCTCGTCCCATTTGCTGGGGCTTCTCACTCTACAAAGGCCTCCAGGCAGCACATGAAACACATCAAATGGAAACAAGAATCAATATTTGTTCTCTTGCCTCTGTCAGAAAATCTACAACCTATTTTGGGAGAGTGAAATCTCTCTAACCTGGTAGGAGTCTTCTCAATTCTTCTGCCAAGGTTTCATCACTGCCACTTGGCTCAGTCAGATGCTTACTAAGCACCTGCTCTGTGCCAGGCTCTGTGCCCCCAGTAGATAACTCTTCTAGAGGTTTCAGAAGGACAGAGACCAATAGGACAAAAACTCCTCTGAAAATTCAAAAGGACAGGCTCAACTATTCCTCTCCCTGCCCATCCCATGCTTTTCCATTTTAATTAAAACATGTCGAACACTGGAAAGATTAGACAGCATTTGACAGTGTTATCTGCTCTACAAGTACAAATGTGAGGAGGTTAATTACAACGTCTAAAGAGGTCTTAACTGCCCCTTCCAGGCATGTTCTTCTATCAGTTTGCCTCTGAGCCAGCAGTCATTAATACCAGCTAATCTCACACAGCACACGCTGGCAAAGCAGCTGCAGAGAGGAGGATGGAGAGAGTATAAGAAAGTTAAATGTGGAAATGATGTCACTGATGTCACTGTGTTCAGGAAGGTGGCCCCTTGCATTGGGAACTGTTTGGCTTTGCACACTACTCTGTGGCATGATGAAAAGATGCCTGCCAGGGAATGAGAAGGGGATGCCAAGTAGGTCAGGGGCAATTTCATGCAGAGTCTCATTTTATCTACTTTCTCCAGGAGCTAGCCAAGATTGTGTGCTCCCTCACAACTCAGGTGATGCCAGGTAAAAATGGGATGAAACAAAAGAAGCAGGGGCTCCCCAGCTCCATATTTCTGGTATTTGTTGCCATTATAATTTCCAGAGTGCATGGTCTTGTCAAAAGAGACTGGATGTCCTGCTTAGCCCAGCAGGTGGTTCCATGCTTAGAAACCCAAGGGGCAAGGGAAGTGAATAATTCACTGTATCCCAGAGGAGGCATTTCTTCTGATCTTTGTAGAACATCATCAGGAGCCTCTTCCTGGCTCCCCAACCAGAGGGGAGATAAAAAGGTAGGTGCTCGTAGGATTAAGAGTAGGCATTTAAATCTCTACTCTCAGAGTGAGTGTGAAAGCAGCAGAACCCAATTTTAAAAAGTCAATATTGAATTAAGGATAATTTTTTCTCTACTAGAAAGAAACAAAAGTTAATTCCCCTGGACTCCCTAGTCATAATATCATTTAGGGAAGAACATTTCCCTTCAAATATTAAGACACTACTAGATGCTCCCACTATGCCACATAAGCACTCTGGTATCACTAGAAATTAATTACTTGTCATCCGAAATCCATACTGCTATTTTTTGTAGCATGTCTCTGATAAACAAATAATCTTTACTTTTGTAAAACACAGGATTATTGATGGCATAAGCTGTAATATAGTGGTGGTTGACCAATGTAAACATGTAGTTAAAATGAGAAAATTCTTGAACGATGTAGTTATAGGCAGGTTACCAAGGTATAAACTTTCCAACCAGACATCTTGGCTCAGGAACAAATGTATTCCTTTAAGCCTCTTGAGTTAAACCTGAATTTAATGAACACCTGCTATGTGCTTGGCCTTGAGGTAGGCATTTTACATAAAGAATCATACTTAATAAGCCTGTGAAGTAAATAACATTGTCTTCATTTTTCAGCAAAGAAATAAAAATTTTTATGCATAAAGAAAACTAGTCCACACAATTTTCACATGGTCATTACTGTTGGGCCAGAATTTGAACTCTAAAATGTCTGGTCACAGAAGCCGTGAGGCCCTAACAGGATCTTATAAACCTTCTGATTATTCAGAAGGCCAGGAATTCTCAATAGGTTAGCACTGGTTTGACTATTTTTATTAGTCTTTTGTCTTAAAATTAATCTTCCTCAAGGCATAAATTAAAAGTTTAATTATAATAAGTCCAAATTAACATTCTTTTAAGAATTTCATGACATTCCTAAATGGAAAAGCCAGCCAGGTCTGGGAGCCACAACAGTTAGAAAAAAAATGAGAATCACTTCAACAATACTAATTATAACACTTAACAATTAACCCCACCCCAGAAATGTGTGTGAGTACACATGAACACACACACAGAGTAGTCTATATCATAGAATCTATGTTATAACATCTTGCCAAGGAAATGCTTGAATTATTGACAATCACTATCTTTCTCAGGATATCTATGGGATGGACAGTATGATTATCTATTAACAGCTTGAAACACAGTTTCTTCATTCATTCAATAAATGTTGATTGAGCATTCCAGGCCCTGTCATAAACTTTGAAGACCAAACAATAAACAAACAAGCAAAAATGACAGCTCCTCTATATGCTATTGGCTGATGGAGGGAGACAGACAAAAAGCAAAACAAGGCAAAATAAAGAATAAATTAGGTAGTGGGATGATTCATTTTTTGTGTCAACTTGACTGGGCCTCAGAGTAGCCAGATATTTGTCAAACATTATTCTTGGTATTTCAGTAAAGGTGTTTTTGAATGAAGTTCACATTTTAATCTGCAGACTGAGTAAAGCAGTTTGCCCTCTCCAGTGTGGTCGGGCTTCATCCAATCAGTTGAGGGCCTGAATAAAACAAAGACCCCGACCTTCCCTGACTGGGAGAGAATTCTTCATGCCTGACTGCCTTCAGAGTGGAACATCAGCTTTCTTCCTGCCTTTGAACTTGAACTAAAACATCGGCTCTTCCTGAGTCTTGAGCTTGCTGGCCTTAGGACTGGAACTACACCACTAGCTCTCCTGAGTTTCATCAGCTTGCCAACTAACCCTAGATCTTAGAACTTGTCAGCCTCCATAATCATGTTTGCCAATGTGTGTGTGTGTGTGTGTGTGTGTGTGTGTGTGTGTGTGTGTGTGTGTGTGAGAGAGAGAGAGAGAGAGAGAGAGAGAGAGAGAGATATTGGTTCTGTTTTGCTGCTGTTTCTTAGACTGATACAAATAATTATATAGGAAGAAGGACAGGAAATGTTGGGTATTGAAATTTTAAGTAAAATGGATGAAAAAGCCTCACTTTGGCTCTCAGCCTCCTAGGAGTAGGCACAAATAGGGAAATACTGTTAGTCACCTAATTCTTCATAATCAGAAGATACAAGCAAACAGATCTCTCTGGGGGAATTACAACTGGTTTTGAAATTATCATGAGAAAAGACTATCTCCTAGGGGATCATAAACTCAGACTCTGTGAAACAAAGTGGCCAACAGTATCATTAGCAGTATCCTTGCAATAAATGAAGAGAGAAGCTTCCCAGATACTGTTTCTTATGTGGCAAAGTACAAGGTGCTCAAACCAGTTCTGATGAGGGTACAGGGAGGGCTGGACATTTAAAGATGTCACCCCAAAGAAATCAACTGACTTTAGAATGTATTTTATAATATCAAGCAACCTCTTGTTTTAGTGTAATTCTCACTGAATGCACTTTCTTGAAGCTGATTTATTAATGGAAAGAATGATGGTACATTCAGGACTGTCCTGGTTCTGCCCAACAAACTCATGGAATGTGGTTCTCTGGCCACCATTGTAGTTCTCTGGCTGTTAAGTCTGAATTCTAAGACTTAAGAGGAAATAGAGCCAGGTAGAGATGACATCCTTTTGTAGAAGCCATAGTTCCTATAAGAGCACATCCTAGCTGTGTCATAGGTGAGCTGAGGATCACCTCTGGCAGGACCAGGAATCTCCTTAGAAAACTGCTTCAGTACATAGACAAATGGATGATCAGAGCTGACCCATTGCTCCTATTATTCTAGCAATGCCAGAACTATTTTACTCTGAAAAAATATAAAGGTTCTGCCACAAGCACTTGCTTGAGCCAAAATAACATGTCCCAAGAGCACCCCAACAATTGAAGCCTTTGAAAAAAGACAGCTACACCAGCACCAGGAAACCATAGGTTATGGAGGAGTGGGTAGTTGGCTAGTTGAGGTCAGTGGGTGCCCTTGCTATCACGAGGATCTGAGAGCCTTTAAACAAGAGCATCTAGTATTCAATGCTGTGTGGTTTCCTGCATGGGGCTGTGATATAAATTCCCCCCAGACATCAAATCTTCAGTAAAATCTGCCAAAGATGGAAAAGAGCTGGAAAACATCTAGCAAAGATAATAACATCAATTTTAGGAAAGTTGAAGAAATATGATTCTTCTCTTGGAAGAATTATTTTAGAGAGTTTATTATCTGACCAGGAATCTCCCAGTTCAAGATGGTAAAAACATGTCAACTCAATATTAAAGAATTGTTGACTCTCATTTCAAAAACAGGTCACATGGTTCCATATACTAGTATGTATGTATGTATGTATGTATGTATGTATGTATGTATGTATGTATGTATGTTTGTATGTATGTACGTATGTACGTACATACATATATTTTTTTTCAACGTGAGCTCTGACTGTATAAACCAGTCCTCAGCCCATAAACATATATGCATAGTCAACAGCACCCACCTCAGATGTAGTCATACAGCAGATGGGTAAATTACAAACTTCTAGAGAGAAAATCAGGAGCTGTAGAGGACATGATTCAAGGAAGTTTCCCCAGAGAGCAGAACGGAGCTCTGCCAGGGAATTCACTCACTGCCAGGGTGGAGGAGATCTAAAGGGCTTCCCAAGAGCTCAGTGTTGTTCTGAATGACTGCCAGGTGTCTCCTTCTCTTCTTTCTCCCGAGTGGGGTGTTTAATGTACTTATCCTGTCCAAGTGATGGGGGCTATGTATGAACTAGCTTTAGGTTGAGGACTACAGACAACCAGAGGTATCAGTTCACTTGTTTTGGCTCCCAAATCCCAGGACTACAAGGAGCCTCATCATAAGCTGATGGAGTGCAGAATTTCAGGCCTTTGGATCAAACCCAGAGGCTGGATGGGATTTTGGGGTTGTCTCCTTTGAGAATGGGGTGCATATATTCTATGTGAGTGAAGAAATCTGAAACATAATGGTGACCAGAAGAAGGGTTAACTGTGTCAAGGTGTAGAAGCTGATTACCAGTTTCTCTTCCTTTTCTCTCTGAACACACAATGGGACTGCATTTCTAGCACTACTTCCATTTTAACATGGCCCTTTGACTCATTTCTGTTCAATAAGATATGACAGGTGATACTTCTAGGCCGATTTCTCTCTCTGTCTCTCTCTGTCCCTCTGTCTCTCTCTGTCTCTCTCACTTGCTCTTTATCTCTCTCTCTCTTACACACACACACACACACACACACACACATACACACACACACACACTCACTCACTCACACACCACATGCATGCTAGCAATCAGGAACACTCACTTTGGACTATATATGAATAAGAAATAAATGACTGCAATGGAGAAGTTCTTAAATTTAGAGGCTAAACATTCAAGTAAGGAATGCCCTATGCTGGTATCTGATCACCTTTAATCCTTCACTGAAATGTTGCTGTTGCCAACAGCCCTGTGTCAGGGTCACTGTAAATAAAAAGAGTCTGGTTTCACAGTGCTTCAGAGAAACACTGAGGAAAGAGACCCACAGCAGGAGATGAAATGATTATGAGACAAATTTCAGGGAGACAGGAAAGAAATAAAAAAGATGGGTGACTAGGACAAAGCAAGCTTACTTGAGATGCCCAGTACTCCTGGTGTAGAGCAGGGGGTGGTTTGGGGTTGCCACCATAATTTGGATGAGAACTCAGCCATTTTTACTTATTGACAGCATGAGCTCCCATGTCTGAGGCTTGCAGGCTGGAATGAAATAATATTTCTCCACTGGTCCCCAAGGAAAGGCATGGTGACTTCCTTTTTCTCTGTTCCTGGTGCAGGCAGTAAAGAAACCCCGTTAGACTTTATGGTAAAGCCTCCAGTAAAAAATAGGTTGTACCCAACTCTCTACCACTGTGACTGATAGCATCCCCCAGACTTCAAAAGCCTCAAATCAAATTGAGAAATTTGTCTGGCTTGGGATAGACTGAAGACAGAAGATTAGCTCTCCTCCAATGGAAGGAAAAGGAAAAATGGCCACAAAAGTGCATCAAAAAAGTATACACATATAATACATTATACTCACATATTCATACACATAATCTCTGGCTATACTAGATAATGCTATGTAAAATAAATGGTTTTCTTTCATAAATTGCTTCCCAAGTAATCATCTTTCCCAAACACTCATTAGACACTTATCATGTACTATACATTGCATTAGGCAGTTCAGACACTGCATGTAGAGCGTATCAGCCCCATCTTTAAAGAATTTTGCAACCAAACTGCAGTGGCCACCTCCCAGGTGCCATAGCCAGTAGTCACTCTGGTTCTCAGGTCCAAGACAACCACCTCCTCAGGAAATCAGTCCACCCAGAGTTGGCTTGACAATCCTACCTCTTTGCCTATGGCTCAATGACTCAGCCCCTACAGGCATGCTGGACTCCAGAGAAAAGTGGTGATGTCCTAGGAGGGCAGCAATGGGCTTGTAAAGACAAAGGCAGTCACCACAGCTATGAGGCAGCATTCTCTCCCCACACTCCTCCCCACTCTGCCATTTCACCCAGGGGCTTTTTCTATTGGCAATCTTAGTAGTGCACATCCACATTTAGATAAGTGGCACTAAAATAAAATGGACTATAATTATTGTTATAGATTACAATAATTATAGAGGGGGAAAGGGCCGATTAGATTAGCATGCTAACCCCCACCAGGACCCAGCTGATATGAAGGAGATTTGTGCAGAGGCCAATGAACCTGCTGTGAGCGTGGAAGTCACTAAGGCCTCCCAGAGCCCAGGCTGCAGAGGGCAGGGCAGCAGAGGAGGGGCAGTGGGAGAGAGAAACTTTTAACCTGGAAATAAACCATCCATTAAAAAATGAGGCCTCCTGCCAGCCTGCCTAGCGGTCACATGCAGCCAATCTGGCCACCCTTGTGAGGGGCAGAGCCATGGCTGGGCTTCCTACCACGGCCCAGTGCAGTCAGAAACCAAGTCCTCCTCCTATGGAAAGACTTTCCCCCCTGCTTCCCAGCTCTAGTCTGCCATTTCCCATCAGGCCACACAGACCTGCCTGGAGCATAGCACTTACAAAGGACAACTAAGACACTAGCAAGTGACTTAGACTCCCTCTGAGTCTCGGTGTCCTCTTTAGTGGATGGAGAGACCATTCCCATTCATGTAACACTGTAGTGAGATCACAGACATAGGGCGTCCAGGACAGACTGTGGCTGGCAAACAGGAAGGCCTGGAAAATGTGATTGCTCCTGGCCTGCTCTAGCCACTCCCAGCCCCACATTAGGCCTGCTAGTCCTCCCATCCTCACACTCAGCTTGGACTGAACAATGCTGACCTTGAGTAGAGAACTTAGCCTATGGCTGCCTGGGCCATGAAATCTGCATTGTCCTCTGAGTCACAGCTCTGCTGTCCACCTGGACCCATTCATAAAAGGTCTTATGTGTAAGCCTATCACCTGAGCTGCTCCTGGCTTGTCCAAGAGCTGGGTGCCAATCTCAGTGCTAGCTTCCAATATCTAGGCCTCATTCCCTCTCACTTATCTCTTCTGTGAGAACTAAAGTCCTATTTTGAATCCCAGGGTGGAATATCTGGGTACTGATGTCATGAATATTTCCTGCTCAACTAGCCCTATTTCCTTTCCCAGGGCCTATGCAAATTCAGTGATACCACCAGTACTTAGACACTTAGGATTCCCATTTATCTGAACCATGCATGGATAGAGCTATACATATGCTTAGCCAAGTGCACTGCCCACTTGTTGAACCTTCATCATCTCCCAGGCCAGACCATCTCTGAATAAGTGGGTCTATTACCAAAGCTCAGCCCTTCTCTGATGCTCTGTCCAGCTGACACCCAGCAGTCAGGGGCACATGCTGCTAAGCATTCTCCAATACAGTTTCTACCTACACATGATCCCTCTGCTCCTGGGTTTGAGAAGGTTCCATAGAGTTCACAGAATCCACTTCGAAATTATTCCCCAACATTTGTTCCCAGTTATGCTCTCTGCTCATATCTCCTATTAGATCTGGAAAATACTTATCACATCATAAGTATCTGCTTACTCATTGGTCACCCTCAGGAGGCTATAAAACTTCATAAAAAAGTAATTTTGCTTTTAATTACCCCTTAGCAGTATCTGACACACAGTAGATACCAATTAAGAGTTGATGAATGAATAAAAAAAAAATTATTGATACCTAGACGTTTGTCAGCTTCTTACTTTGTTTTACTTCTTCTCTGTAGGGAGAAACATTCTTTATAGAATATAGTCAGAGGCAGAGAGGTACAGTGAGCCTAGCCAGAAAGGCAGGTGCTCATTGCACTGCTAGGCAGTGACCTGGGCTCAGAAAGTCAGAAAGGAAGAAGGGAATGGCAGATTGTGAAAACAGCCCCCATTCCGAATGGAGCCCCAAGCACTGGGAAGCCTTGCCTATTGCAGGCTTGCTATAACCTATGGAGATTAAGTCAGTGTAAGTAAACCAGCAGACTTGTATAGCTCAGTCAGTGTTGCTAGATTATCATCTTATTCCCTACATTCACCAAGAAAAATTGAATCCAGCTTAAATGCTTTTCTGGAAATCTGCAAGTTGCTACCAGGCCAGTTTTTGTTTTTAGGCTCAAAGTTTGCCTGTTGGCCTCTGCCTTCTACACAGAGAACCAAAGTACAAATGTATCCATAAACCAAGACCAATGCTACCACCTCACCATAACATTCCAGCTCCCACTCCTATTTTCCACTGTTACACATCTGATGGCTTGCGTTGCTAACACACCCAATCAACCTTGTCTCAGGAGCATCTGTGGTGATATAAAGCCTCAGAAGGAGAGCCACTCAGTGGGAAAATCTCGGGACCCTGCCTTCCATGGGACAGATCTCACCCAAGGCAGCCTCCCTATTGGCCATCTGCACCCTCCCAACATCCTGTTGCTTTCTCTCAAAGGCAGTATCTGATAAGACAGAAATAGGGTAAGTCTAATCTAGGTCCTTGTATACAATGTAATGACCATGATCAGATCTCACTTGTGGGGGAAGCCAGGCAAGGTCATTGCATTTAAATGCAATGCTGAGTTTGTCTTTGGGACCAGGAGTTTCCCAGTAATTGGTAAGCTGAGGCAATGACTAGAGGGTCCTTACATGGAGCTCCTCACCGCAGAAACCTCAAGACTATTGCAAGTTAAAAACAACAGTCATGGACACTTCTTGGAGGAAGCATCTGATCCCTGGTATATAAGGACACCTCTTAGAGGATGCCTGCCATTGGTTCTCTTTTCTTACCCTTAGACATGCAGCCTCCTCTTCCAGCTTGTCATCCTTCTCATCAGGTAAGATCAATCCTGACAGAAGATGAAGTCTCTCACTGAAACATAGCTGCCCTAACCCAGCATCCACCCAAGCCCAATGAGTCCCCTTTGCTTTAAGAGGCAGAACTGTTGGACCTCCTGAGCCACTCCTGCCTTCCCCAGGGCCCAACCTCTCACATAGACTAGTCTGAGTCAGGTTCTTAGGCAGAAGCTATTGGTGCCCTAGGGAAGAGATGGAAATTGTGACATCAAAGACATATTCAAAGCCACATGGACCTCCTTAATCTCCAGAACTCTCCAAGGTATGGCACACCTTGGTGCTTTTGCCCTATCTTTTCCTCTGCCCATAATATGGTTTCTCTGGTTCTTTATGTGGCTTTCTCCCTCTTAACATTTAGGTTTCAATTTGTATATTCATTTCTCAGAAAGAACTCTGCAGAACACAGTCCTGCCACCAGCACTGCCCCATATCCATCAGAGCCCCTCCTGTTTCCTTCTTAGTATTTACCATTAACCTTTCATTATTATGTTTATGGGTGTTCTTGATATGGGTAGTCTCCCTGTTGTCCTCTCTGCAGCACCTAGCATAGTGGCTTATTCAGAGGCAGGTCAATGAGGATTTGTTGGCTGGTCACGTGAATTTATTCTCTGGTGAAATGCAAACACTAATGTTTTTAACATCAATCATCAACTAAAGATTTCTTCAATCTTGAGTATCTGGGAAGGCTCATCTTTCTTCTCCTGGGGTACCTGATTTATTTTTGCCTTAGGGAAGACATGGCACTCCAACTAGAAATTCTTGCATTCCTTACTGTGGCTAGTAGGAGGTTCCCAGGCATTTAAGGAGCATCAGGAGTTGACCTCCAGCAACTGATCAAGTTCTTAGCAGATGAGTCACTGAGTACCAACTGTACAAATGGGGAAGGCTGGGGCTGCTTTAGAGGTTTCAGCCCAAGTCAGGACTCACTGGGCAAATACTACTACTGGGCGAGAGAACACCAGAGGTGAGAAGCTGATTGAGGTGCATGCGTTTTATATATTAACCTTTCCATGGCTTTATCTTGCATCTCTACCCTCATTTTTTCTTGCCCGGATATCCTCCATTTCTTAATTGGGGGGAGGGGAATCTCCAGTTGTACATTAAGTATTTCTGTAAGCTGCCACTAATCCTTTTTTGAGATGAGTCAGAATATAAATAAATCTAAATAAATATACTCTATTTTCCCCCAGGGCTCCCCACTCCACTTGGATTTAGGTCATCTACATGTCTATTTATGATCTATTTTCAAATTTCAGGATTCTGACTGTGTAAGCAGGAACCACAGAGCTGGCTCTGGGACTGAGACATCTGCCAATACCGACATTACACAGAACTCTGCCGCTAGTGTGCAGGCTGAGGCCAGTCCAGGGGCCTGGGGAAGATGCGGGAACATCCACAGAGGGATTGTCAGTACACAGGGCATGGGCAGCATTGCAAATCCAGAGGAATAGTCAACAATCAGCTCTCCCTGGGCCTCAGCTTAAACTTATATAAAATGGGGGTTCTAGACAAAGACTGTCTCTGAGAATGGGTTTTGCAAATCTCCTGATGCTGTGTCTGGGATAATGTATGGTTCCAAGTAGCAAACAGCCCTTACAGTTGAATAGGCAGGCGTCAGATGGTAGGCTCTTAGCATGGCCCTATGAATTCCTCTGCTACAGCTAAAGCAGCAAGCACTCTCAAGTTTCAGAACAGAGGTAGAAGGACTTGGCTGACTTCATCTTGGCCCACATCATGGACAGTTCCTGAGGCACCCATGCAATTTTAGGGCCTGGTCAAAGTGGCAGAAGTATAGAGCAGAGATGCACCCCAGGCTCCAGCTTCAGCTGGTCCTAAATACCCCCACACTGCGGCAGAGTAATCTTGTAAAATGAAAACCTTCCTGCTACCCTTGAAATATAGTCCAAATAAACAAGTGTTAGAGTCAGAGGGATAGGCCCTACCATTCTCCCTCTTTCCCCACCCTGAAGAGCTCCCAGTTCTGTGATGGCAGCACTCACCTTTCTCATGCCTCTAGGCATTCACACCTCTCCTATCTGCAGGGAGCCCTCTTCCTTTTCCACTCCTTTGCCTAACTCTGCTTTGGGCTTCACCGTAGATATTACCTTGTCCAGAAGGTTTTCCTGAAGCCATCCCACAGCCAGGCTGGGACCACTGTTGTATGTTCTCCTATAGCAACCCTGGCCTCCCCCAGTCACAGTCCTCAGAGCATCACTAAAAATTTCTGCTGGGTGGGCACCAGATTCTAAATGTGGGAGGGCAAGACTGTGTATCCTTTTGTCCCCTGTCATTTTCCTGGCACCTAAGCCCATGACTGGTACATACCAGGAACTCAATGAATATAGATTGAGCAGAGCATCACTGAAAATGATTAAATGAGATGACACTCAGTCTGCCAAGCACCAGCAGTTTGACACTAGGCAATTGTCCTCAGGGGACCTGGTTCTATACCCAGAGGCCATTTTAGGCCTTGAAAAGGAGAAACTGGAAAAAAAACAAACAAGATTTGCTTCTGTGAGTAGATTGCAGGACAGAGAAATTACGGGAGAGATTCAAAGCTGTGTAAAAAGCAAGCTCTGTCATAGGAAATAGACTAAGAGGGCAGGGGCAACAGATGATATAAAATGGGGGGGGTGTCAATCATCATCAAGAGAGGGGACCAGGACACACTGGAGTCACTGGCTTTGGGGACAGCCCCATCCTAGCTAGTCAGATGCACATGGAGATGGACACTACCCTGTTCATTGAGTGGGCATCCAGAAACAGAAAATGGAGGTGGCTGCTGATAGTCACCAAGCTCTAATAGAGTCAGGCACTTTGTCATTATAAGGCCATCCCAGTTTTGTCACTTATTCACCTCAACCCTTATCCTCCCTCCTTCCACATACTGCCTCAACAAGCCCTCTTTACAGGTTGCACAGAGCTTTCCACCACCCAGTTCTCATTCTCCTGTTAGAGAAGCTTTGCAAGATGCCAGCCACATCCTTGGACTCTCAGAAGCAGAGGTGAAAAACTGGCTTTGATCCTAGCCTTCCTGGGGGTTTGAGGGTGACACACTCTGCCTCCCCATCCCATTATCTGCCCCTCTTCTAAACCTGCCTTTCCCCAAAACAGTGAGTAACCTTCACTGAGACTCTAAACCACAGTGCCCAGAGTGCACCTGCCCAGTAGGGACACCTGAGTGATTAGACAGACACTCATGAGCAGAATACAGGTGTCCCCAGATAAGAGAGCTACAGGGAGCCCACAGAAAGGTGAGTAATATTGCTGAAGAGGCCAGGTCAGCCCCAAATACAACAGGGACAGAGTAGGGGAAAGTCCATGCTGAGGTCTCCTGCCATGCCCAGCCAGGAGACATGCCCCAGGATGAGGGAGAGTAAAGGATCTGAGGGTAGACAGCCTGAGTCATAACAAGGAGAATGTGGATCTTAAGGGGATTTTCTGAAAGTCCCTTGAGATTTTGAATCCTGAAAATTATGGAGAGATGCATGCCCAGGACAAAGTGAATCACAAACAGTGAGAAATGATGTCCAAGGAGGTCCAGGAATACCCCAGCCCATTTCACCCCCAGTTCCTACCCCTCCCTATACTTCTTTTAACAAAAAACTGGAGTTCCTCAAAGAAGAGTGACAACTAGAAAGAAAGCAACAATGAATACATGAACAAAATTTTCCCCAAAAAATTGGTGAGGGAGAGAGGAGCAGGCATGGGGAAAAAAGGAATGCCAGAAAGAACAGATAAAAAAAAAAATTGTAAAATCCATCACAAGGAATTATTTCTTAGAGAAAGAAATAAAAAAGATGAAGAGTTAAGACCAATATCCTCCCCACTCTCAAAGATGCTAGAGATAACATAGTCCCTTGAAGGAAAAAAAAAGAAATCTGAAAGACAAAAAGTTCAAAGAAGAAATTATAAAACGTCAGAGATGAAAAGCAAATCATGAAGCTCAGGAAAGAGCTGGGCAGAAGAGTGGCTCAGAGAAAGTACATTTAAAGGCTAGGACATATTCAAAGTTCTCTGTCTGCCCCAGCCAAACCATGGAGCATGACTTTCCCAAAATCCTCCTTCCACAGGCATGAGACCTCAGCCCCCTGAAACAGCTACCTGCCCCACTAGATGATCATGTCCCCACTGTCAGTGCTACCAGAAAGCCATCTCGACAAGTGAAGCTCCCGAAGGCAGCAGCAACAGCATCATCAGTGGGAGAAACAAGCTGTAGCTGTCAGTTCTGAAATGCAGACAGGGTTGTCCCTGTCTCTGGATGATGCCACAAGACTCAGGGCTTTAAATAAATCTTGTATTGATATTTCCACCAGCGGAGGGAGCCCTGGTGAGGTGCCTTTCAATATTTTTTAAATGATTTTCCTTTTTGACTCTACTTCATAATAAGTAATCAGACACTGGAAGCCAGAATCTTCTTTCTTACTGCAATGATTTGTTCTCTGGCAGGACACAGTGTTTATTTCTCTGGAATCTAGCTCACTACCTGAGCTGAGAGTTACTGAAGGCCTTGGTACCCTGGTCTCCCTCTGCTCACAGTGCAGGCTAAACAAAGTGACAGTAGCAGCTCTGAGCACCCAGATCCACAGGGCAGGTTCAAAGGCAGGGCCACTGCAGGCCTTCTCAAAGGAAGTTGTCTCTTTCCCTTTGAAGTTGAAGCCTCTCCCTCCTGATACCCAAATGGAATGACAGAAACAACACTCCAGAGTTCTTCAGGGGGAGTTACAGTATTTCTGTGTCTGATTGCCCTTCTGACCAAACTATCCCTGAGTTCAGAGCTCCTGAGAAAGGGGGCCAACAAAGCAGCAGGCACTCAGGGTCCTCATCCATCAGAAAGAGAGAAGTGATGATGATGCAAAACATCTCAGCTTTAGTCAGATATCTGCTTTGAGGGCTGCCACACCCTGTCCAGCCCACTTCCACCCAAGGCAGGCACCCAGCAGGAAAAAGATCTAGTTGTGGGCCATGGTGAGTCAAGATGTTCGGGTATCTGCGACAGAGAATTCCTGCAACCTCCAGGATTGTCAACATGGTCCTTTCTTTTTACCTTCTTCAAACAAAATAATTCATAGGTAATATGCCTCATGCGTAGACTTAATATGCCTAATGCTTAGACTCTGTAATAGAGGAAATATATGTCAGCATCTTCAGAGAGATGCACATATGAAGCCCAACATGCTCAGTTTTGGCCTTCAATATACACTAAGACTGGGGTCCTACAAATGGTGTATGTGCACCCTGTCCAGGGATGCAGTCACCAAGCGCTTGCATGGTCTGATACAGGTGTTAATATACTTCTAATATCAAGGATGCAGCCTGGATCCAAATATACAGGGAACAAAACCCCACTGTGCTTCATATCCTTTGTGTGATATGCTTTGAGAAAGCACTAACTACCTCAGAATCTGGAAGAGGCTCTTAATTCCAGAAACCTATACCTGGAAGAACTTTTAGAGACCAGGTAGTTGAAAATTCCACTGACAACAGAAATCCCTTCCATAGCATCAGGACTCTGCATGAATACTCTTAGTGTTCGGGCACTCACTACCTTACAAGACAATTTATACTGTCTTCTGACAGCTCTATTAGAAATTATGTTGAAAGCTGTTTTCCTATAATCGCTCCTTCTGGAACAACACAGAGCACACCCCCACTCCTCTATGAAACATACTGTTCCTAGACCATCTCTAGGGCAATGTGTACTTTTAGAAGGCAAGGCCTTAGTTATCAATAGTAACCTAGTTCTCCCAAGCAGCCTCAGGTCCCACCTCCCTTCTACAATTCCTTCAAATTTTTCAATCCTTTCCAGTATTCCTGACAGAACCTTGGCCCATACTCTCAATATCTCTCTCCTAGATTATTTCAGATGGCCTCTTCACCATCTTTCATGCTTCTAATCTCGTTTCCCTCTAACCCCTCACTGCACAGAATAATCTTTCTAAAATTAAACTTACCCATGCCATCACCCCTTTTAATATTCTTCAGTGGCTCCCCACTGTCTTTAAATACATCTCACTTCCTCAGGAAAGATTTCCATAATGAACAGTTAGCTATTATATAATACAGGTAATCCTATATGGAACTCAGATGATATGCCAAGCACTGGGCTAAGGACATGTTATCTTATTTAAGACATATAAGGTGAATTACACTTTTATCTTCATTTACTAAGTGAAGAAAAAAGAGTACACACCAAGTCTCTAAGTAGATTTCTCGTGATTAAACATTTGGCGTATGCCAAAGGTTAAATTCCAGTCAACTGTTTCCTGCATAGAGTAGATGCACACCCACTTGCTGTAGTTCAGCACCAAAGATAGGTTTTGGCAGCCTCTCTCTGTCCATTTTCCATTTTTCTCCTTCCTTCTCCAAGGGTTTTGTGGTCCATCTACACTAATCCCAATGCCTCAAGCAGGAGCAACTATTGGCAGTTCCTTATGCACACCTTCATGCTACATGCTACAGGGACAAGGCTCATGCATCTCATGCTGAAAATCCTTACCCTGCCACCCACCTGGCAGCTCCTGTCCATTCAACTGTTCAGGTGGGCTCACCTTAATCAAGTTTTACCAGAACCTCCACTAATCACTTCCTCTTCTGGAGTCTCTTACCCCAACTCCTGTCACATGCTGAGTCCTTGTGTGTTCACTTCTGTTACCACTCCAGATGTTAAGCCCCTGGAGACAACGTCTATATCTTATTCAGAACTTTATTCACAGAATTTAAGAAAAACCTGAAAGAAGGTCAGGAAAGATGTGAATGAAAGAATAGAGTCCTGCTATTGGACCACCAGCTGCTCCACATAGTTCTCTAACTTCTACAGTGGTAAATGGTTTCTCCAGGGCCCCACCATTCATCATTCTTGTTATCATTATTGGTATTAATTTTATACAAGGTATATTGTCTCCTGGACACTGCATAAGTAATAGCTATTACTACTATTGTGAAGAAAAAGTTCCAGGCAGATAATAAAGAGTATATGAAAAAATAAGAGCGCTATTATGGTGGGAGAGACAGTCAATAGTGTGACAAAAAACTCACTGGTCTGAGTTGAAAGATTAACCCATCATTTTCTAAAGTGAATTCTACAGAGCACTCTTCAAACAGCACTAGGTTCTATAGAGGATAACAGCAGCAACAATGAAGAAAGTCCTGTGGTAGAAAAAATAATGGATATAACAAAAAGTCAACAGACTTCTTTACTACTAATTGTTAATAAGCTAATATGTGTTGTTAAGAATCATCAGAAGATTTTAACATATAGCATTTCCCATACTTGTTTTCCCCAGGGTCCCATTCCTTCAGGAAACATTTTCTTGAGCCTAGTATTGCTCAGAACACTCTTTTGGAAATGCCAAATTAATCTGTCAGGACAGGTATTTCAATTGATTGTTTTTATTCAAATGAAGGCTGTAGATTTTCCCCTGCTGAGGTTACTTGATTAGCCTCTACCAGCCTGCCATAAAGATTTAAATATCAACTCTGTCACCCATCACTTTAGCTACTTAATATGATCAGTAACCTAATCACTAACATGATTTATAATATCATAGGACAAAGCAAGCAGAGCTATTTCCATCCCTGAGACTGAATCTCAGTGCTTCAGTGATTATAGAGAAAACATGTGTCAGGCATCACCTGTTTTCCAGATCATGCTCACAATATAGCCGATAATGAGTTTTCTAACCATGTTCCTCAGTGATAGCCAATGACATCACACCAAAAATATTTGTGAAATGGGTCTCCATAAAGAAAGCAATTCCTAACAGAGGAGGCTTACTTGATGCCCAGCTTTACCAGATTATAAACATTAGAGTGTCTAAATGACTGACAGATTAAATAGCTTTCAGATAATCTAGTAAAAGTATTGTTTCTTTCAATCTGCCTTAAGTAGGGATTAAGTAGTGACAAGTTCAAAGTTTTGCTTCTAAACAAGTGCCTGAGGTGCAGCCAGTATTACCGCTGGGTGCCAATAGAGGCATGTACTGTGAAAGGCAACTGAGCCAAAGATATGACCTTGCATTTTCCTGCTGCAATCATGAGACAATATAGTTGTGCCCCTAAGGTTAAACACTAATGGAGAAGTACAAAGCTGGTTTATATGCAAGTGATTGCTTTCCTTGTTCCAAAAGAGTTTGCAAACTCAATGTAGATTATTTACCAAACTCTTGCACTATGTACATAAGTCTCTAGTTTAAAATAGAAGATAGTACATTCTCCCCCAACTTCTAATTAAAATATTTATAAAGACAAAGAAATGAAAGCAGAAAAGATCAAAGAAAAAAGATGAAGACAATACCGGCAGGAATTATAAATACTGGGAGGAATTTCCATTGAATAAAAGGTTGATGAATATGGATTGAGAAATGTAATCAGTGGACTACCTATGTACATTGCCTTTCTAAAACACCACAAGTGAATATTCTAAAATCACCCTTCTTTTCTTTGTTTGCTCTGGAGCTCAGGGTCTATGCCAACTTAGATAGTATACACGAACTCCCCTAGTATGTGCTTCCTGCTCTTGAATAGCCAGATGAATTTCTGCATCTTCCAAAATAAATGATAGTAAAGGTTCCCAGAAGGTGTTCTTCAGAACATCAGTCTTACATGATGCATTTCAAAGAGCTTCCATCTCACGGAGTTAGAGTCATCAAAGGTTCTGAGAAATAATTCTGTAAAGAAGCCTTTATGGTTTGTTTCATTCAACATTTCTTAAATACATTTGAATATATGGCACTTTGATTTTCACTTAACATCTATATACATTTAGAAAAACTACTGTTCCCCAAAATACATTTTCAGAAAATGCTCTACATTCATTCAGGGAAAACTATTTCCAGAGAACTATTGGGCAAGAAGTGGAGAAAAAGAGGAATAGGCAAGGCCACGATGAATCCTAAAAATGAGTGCTGTTGGCTCAGATTTAGAAAAAAAAAAAAAGAAAGCCTCTTCTAGCAAAGATTGCTATTACAGAGTAATTGATTAGCGTGCCAGACAAAGTTACCATATAGAATAGACAATGTAATAAACCACATCTGCTAAATAATTAATAGGACATTTATTTTTTTATGAAATTGTTACAAAGAACTAAAGAAAAAGAGAAGGCTAAGATGGAAAGTAACAGGAAGAGAAAGAAAAATAACAAACTGAGTTTAAAAGGGGAGTTGGTAACTTAAAGAAGGAAGGATTGAAAATAACACCAAATTCTAATTCTCATATTGAAGTCTGGCCTCATGTGACAATGAAGTAATATTTTTAAGGCATTTGAGACAAAAGAATATTAAATCTGGAATTTTATATCCAGCCAAACTGTCTTTCAAGTGTCATAAAAAATATCCTCAGACATACAAGGCTTCACTTGGTTTGTTACACAATAGTACATTCAAAAAAGATTTTGTGAGAAAGCGCTAAAATAAAAGAAGAAACAAACCTAGCAGATGTTGCAGGAGATTCATGAAGTAGGAATAAAAATAATAAGGCAAGAACACCCCCCAAAAGGAAGAGACAAAGAGCCATTAAAAAATTAAAATTCTAGAAAATAACAAAATGCTTTGAGTGATAGCAAAATTAATGGTACAAAGCTGCTACATTTCTTATCATTTGGGAAAAGTCAAAAAAGATTTTAAAGGCAAAAAAGTTAGATAATTTAAATCAAATTTTCAAATAATAGAAGAATTCAAATGTCTTAATAATCACAATAATATTTATTTCCAATTTAAAGAAAATGATTAGGGGGAAATATGCTCTGTGTTGTTTGTAAACTGCTTTAAAGACACAGGTTAAAAGTAAAGGACAAGAAAAGATATGCCAAGATATACCAATAAAAAGAAAAACTAAATCAATATTAGACAAGATGAATATTAAAGCAAAAAGTATAGGAATATTTAGAGAGTTACAACAGAATGTTGAAGGCTTTAATTAATTTAAAAGATATAATATGTATAAATAAGCATGCACCTAATAAATTAACCCCAAAATACATAAAGCAAACATACTGAATTGCGAAGAAACATGTAAAAATTTAGCAACATAGTGGTTAATTTCTAAGGAGCTTTCTCGATTATTGGCAGATCAATAATCACCAAAGATATACAAGAGGTAAACAACAAAATTTAATGAGATATAATTATGCATTGGACAATATAAAAATACACATTCTTCTCAGACACATATGTCACATTTCCAAAAACTGATTATGTAGTAAAATTGAACAAATTATATTCTTGACAAAAATTACAAGTTACTAACAAAAACATAAGATATTCCTATATATAAACAATTTTAAGTACTTCTAAATAATTCAAATATCATAGAAATATTCAAAGTGGATAGTTCAAAACCACCTAAATTGAATAATAATTATAACACAACAACCAATAGCAAATATAGTAATTTGAGAAAATAGTTTCCAATCTTTATATTCAAAGAGAAGCAAGATCTAAAAATTTTAAAAGAATATAACAGTAATTCCAAAGATATTTAAGAAAAAAGATGATAAAGAGCAAAAATAAGATAATTACTAAAAAAAATATTTATATGTCACTGTTTGCTAGGCACTATTATAAGTGTTTTACAATTAGTAGCTAATTTAGTCCTCATAATAATCATGTTACATAGGTTTAATTATTATTTCCATTATAGAGGTGGAAAATGAAACACAAAGAACTTAAGCAATTTACACAAGATCATACAGTAATCGCCTCAGCCAGAATCTGGCTTTAACATTAGGGCTATTTTCTTTGTTAAAATAGAAAGAATCAACAAGAATAGTTAATTATTTTAAAAAAGAATAACAAAATAAACAGCTCCTAAGATTATTGATTTTTCAAGAAAAAGATAATGTGCAAATAATATCAACAAAAAAGTGACATAATTACCAATACAGCAAAATTTTAAAACCAATACAGAAAAAAATTTAAATATGAGATTATTAATTCATTTATGCTAATAACTTTTAAAAGTTAATAAATATGTGCTAAAACTTATAAATAATTTGAGAAGAAAGAAAACATAAAAGTTCATATTGCTTTTGAAGAAATTTAAAAGTATTAGCTAATAATTTTCCCATAGAGATGTTCTTAACTATTTTCCACACAATTTCTAATAAATTTATAAAGAATATATCCTTTCAGAAATTATACAAAGGAGCAGACCCTAAATCATCTAATGAAGCCACTACAATTTTGACCCCAAAATGAACAAAATAAGTACATGAAGGATATTTTATAGAACTATTTCAATCATAATTATAGATACAAAATATACAAATAAAAAATCTGAAATAAAATTCTAAATAACTACATATAATAGCAGATAAATTGGATTAAGCAAATTAATGAAGAAAATCCACATCATCACTTCACGAAGCAGAAAAAGCTTTCCACAATACTCAATATTAATTCATGATGAAAATCATAATAAAAATAGAGGGAAAGTTCTTTAATCTGATAAAAGGTATCTGCAAAGTACATTTAATAAACATAATCCAAAATGGGGAAATAGCAAAGCAATTACTTTAAAATCAGAAAGATGAAAGATATGTACTATTACCAAATCTATTTGACATTATACTAGAAGTTCTAGAACATACAATAAGAGAAAAGAAAAGACATAAGAAATAGAAAGAAGAAAATGAGTGATTATTTTTAGATTACATGTTTATGTATATATAAAACAAAAATAATTGAGAAAAATTATTAGCTATAAAAGATGAATTTAGCAAGATGAATGAATATAAAATCTATTTCATCTAAAGCCAGATGTATGTTTAAGTTCCAAGCAATTAGAGAAAAATATCTTTAAAGAACATCATTTACCATGTCAGATAAATCTAACAAAATATGTGGAAGATCCATATAGAGAAAATTATAAAAATTACTGAAAGTCATTAAAGAGCTTTAAAAAAGGATAATCTATGTTCAAGGAAAGAAAGATGTAAGACATGATAATCAATTCTCTCTAAATTTATATGTGCAGGCAAAAAAAAAAAAAAGCTAACCAAAAAAGCAATATTTACCCAGGAACTTGGAAGAATAAAGAGCTAAGAATACCTAAGACATTTTTGAAGAAGAATTGAGAGAGAAACCCCAACTTAACAAATATTAAAATTTATATAATTTATTATTAAGCCATTGAAATTATAACAGCTGATATTGGTACAAGGATAGACCTGCTCACCAACACAATAGACTAAAGAGCCTAGAAGTGTATATGTGTGTATATATACACACAGAGAAATTTGCTATGAGAAAGAGGAGGTATGATAAATCATTAGGGAAAGGCCTATTCAATAAATGTAATTTGGGCAAATGGTTGCCCATATTTTTAAAAAATGAAATTAATCCAACTCATATTATCCAAAATATCACTTCCAGGTAGATTCAGACCTTAAATTTAAAAGGAAAAAAATAACTTTAATAGAAAGATCTCTTAATCTTGGTAATAACAAAGTAACTGGATCACACTAGCCCTTCCAAAATAAATCAATAAAAGGTCAAACTAAATATATGAAACAACTATTTTTAGTCATTAGACAAAAGGTTGTGACCCTTGAGGGAAAAGAGACAGATGAGGAGAGGCTTACAGTCTTACCAGAATCCCAGGGAGAGTACACACACACACACACACACACACACACACACACACACACACACACCACTAAGCATATTATAATCAAATTGCTTTAAAAAAGAGAGAGAAAATCTTAAGTCAGCTAGAGATATAAGAAATATTATTTAGAGCAGAAAAAACTATAAAAATTATTGCAGATTTCTATCGAGTATAATATAATCCAGAAGATAATGAAATAAAATTGTTAGTGAAAAAAAATTATTGAAGAATTTTATATGCAACAAAAATAAATCTCTCAAAAAATAAGAAAAAGTAAAACACATTTACAGAAAAACAAATGCCCACCAAAAAATGTTAAAGAAAATTTTTCAGGCTGCCAGAAAATAATATCACATAGAAATGTTAATCTACCATTAATAAAGCTCAAAGGAAATTGTATATATAATCCCTCTTTATTTTTGTTTCATTTTTAAAAGATATTTGAGTGTGTAAAGGAAAACTACTAACAATAAACTGTTAGTTTAACACATAAGTAGAAATAAAAATAATGACAAGTAATAAAGTATGAGATAGTGGAAATTGGAAGTATACTGTTCTAAGGTTCTTACATTATTTGTGAATTGATATAGTATCATCTGAAGGTGTAAGATGATAAATTAAAGATGCACATGATAAATACTAAAACAAGCACTAAAAATTATTTTAAAAAATACAGATATATATCTAATAAACCAAGAGAGGAGATAAAATGGAATAAAAAACATAATACAAAAGAAGAAAGTAAAAGAGAAAGAAAAAAACAACTGAAACCCCAGATGGCACAATGGATGAAGAGCAAATTTACAACTTAATCCTAACCATATAAATAATTACATTAAATGCAAATAAAATAAACACACTAATAAAAAGTGAAGATTTTTAGAATGATTTTTTATAGCCAAATATGTTGGCTACAAGAAATGCTCTTTACTTTTAAGAAACAGTAAAAATAAAAGATTAAAAAAGAAAAAACATGCAAACCCTAGCACAAAAAAAAGGTGCAGGGCTATATTAATATCTGATTAAGTATCTTGCAGAACAAGAAACGGGACTTTTTATAATTATCAAAAAAAAATAATACACCAAGAATCATAAAATCTATGTATACATCTGATAACAATATTGAAATACATGACCAAAAAATGACAGAAAATTCCAATACTCTTCTCTCAATAACTGGTATTAAAAAAAAAAAAGAAAAATTCAATAAGTATGTAGAAGACTTAAATAATACTATGTACAAACTTAACAACTGGCACTTATGGAACACTACATCTTACAACTGCTGTACAGATGTACCACTCACCTAGACAAACAATTATTTTCCCAACAAACAAGTCTTAATAAATTTGAAAGGACAAAAATCATACAGAAAAAATATTATGTGATCAAGACAAAATTCAGAAATTAATAAAAATAATATTTTCAAAAAAGCTCTAAATAATAAAATTTTAAAAATACATGTATAAGTAAACAATTGGTCAAAAATCAAAATGATAATCAGAAAATATTTTGAACTAAAAGATAATGCACATCCAATACATCAAAATTTGTAAGATACAGCTAAATTAGTACTTAGCAAAAAATAAATTATAGTTCTAAGACTTACATATTTAAAAATAAGGAAAAGGTATAAAATCACTAATCCAAGCTTTTGATTAAAAGGTTAAGAAGAGCAACTGACACAAAGTAGGTAGAATTAAGAAAATACTAAAAAGAGAAATAAACTAAACTAAAAAAATTTAAAAAAATAGTTACATCAAAAATTGATTATTAAAATGTCAATAAAAATAGATAAAACACTGTTTACACTAACCAAAAGGGAAAAACAAACATAAAAACAATTATTGATATGAGTGAAAATAGGGACATCAGTACAGATTCTACAGACATGAAAACAGTAATTGATTTTCAACAGAGATCCCAAAGTAATTTATCAGGGCTGCCTTTCAACAATTTTGCATGTAAATAATAACTTCAATGCCCATCTCATGCAATACATATAAAACAATAATTCAAAATGGATCACAGACAGAAAAGTAAGACCTAAAGCTGTAAATCTTCTAGAAGAAAACATATGGGACAATAAACTGTAGTAGACAAAGAGTTTTTATACCTATGTAGGAAACCAAAAGCACTAACCATAAAAAAAAAAAAAACAACTGATAGATAAACTGGACTCCATAACTATTAAACACTTATATCCACTAAAAGACACTATTAAGGACATAAAAAGGCAAGTAATGGACTGAGAAGAAATATTAACTATATATGAATAACTATTGACTGGTATCTAGAATATTAAAGAACTCATACAACTCAAAAAAAAAAGACAAGCAAGCAATTTTAGTGGGATTTGGATAAACACTTAAAAAAACATTTTAGGAACTGTAAATAAGCACATAAAATAGTTTTTAACATGATTAGTCATTATAAAAGAAATTTGAAAACACAAAGAGATACTACCAAACACCTATTAGAATGACAAAAATTTAATAAATATGCTAAGTGTTGACAAGAATGTGGAGCAACTAGAACTTTCATCCATTGCTGGTGGAAATTCAAAATGGTACAGCTAGTTTTTAAAACAGATTGGCTATTTCTTATAAAGCTAGACACAAATTTGCCATACCCCTAAATATTTACCCATGAGAAATGAAAGCTTAAGTCCACATTCAAACAAAGGATTGCATGTGAATGTTCTTGATAGCTTTATTCATGATCCAAAATTGGAAAAAAAATAAAATGTCCATAAAATTGTCGTTATAGTCACATAATGGACACAATTCATAAATAAAGAGGAACAAACTACTCATACACAAAACAACATAAGAAAATTCAAAAGCATTACTTATATGTTCTAGAATAGAGAAAATTACACTATAGTGATAGATGTCAGACCATCCTTTGTATACAACAGAGGAAGGTATTGAATTCAAAGAGGCATGGGAGAACTTTTTTTGGATCATGAAAATTTTCTATTCTTTAAATAAAGTTGTGATTACCAGAAAGAACACATTTATAATCATTCATTCATTTGTTCAGTTAAAATAGATGTACTTATTATTTGTAAGTTATATCTCAGTAAAGTTTTATAAAAAAAACTTTTACTAGAAAACATAAAAAAATATAATTTCACCTTGAATTTATATCAAAAGTACTCATTTAAAAGTAAAGAAAAAAATCTTCATTTATTAAGATTAAAGTTTTAATATTTTAAAGACATCTTTAAGAGATGGAGGGAAATAAACATGATACAAATTATAGAAGATAACAGCATGACTTTAAACCAAAAAGTTATAAGCCCCAGGAACACATAAAGAACTTCTATTAATCAATGAGAAAGAGGAAAATAAGCAAAAGAGATAAACATTAACAGAAAAAAACATATGCTAAAGTAATATATAAAAATCTTCATAGTGACAAGGATATGCAAACCAAGATCAAAATGTATTATTATTTTATACTCTTTTGACTGGCAAAAATATGTCCAAAAAATAGTAAGGAGTAAAAAGGATGTAGTTCAATAGCATAACATATATGTATTGCTGGAGGTATAAGTTCATATTATCTCTTTGGAAAACAAATTAATATTATAAGTTGATTTTTAAATTGTTTTTTCACAACCCAGCAATTCCATCTCTGTACATAGTGAAGAGAAACTCTTGTACATAAGCACATATACCAGTGGTCCCCAACCCCCGGGCCATGAACCAGTATCAGTCTATGGCCTGTTAGGAACCAGGCTGCACAGCAGAAAGGAACTGGCTGGAGAATGAGCGAAGCTTCTTCTGTATTTACAGCTGCTCCCCAGTGCTAGCATCATTGCCTCAGCCCCACCTCAGATCATGAGGTATTAGATTCTCATAGGAGCACCGGTCTCTGGTGGCAAAAAGTTGGGGATCACTGACATACACAGTAGTCACCCCTCATCCATGATTTTGCTTTTTGTGGTTTCAGTTAATCATGGTCAACCACAGTCCAAAAATATTAAACGGAAATTTCCAGAAATAAACAATTCATAAGCTTTAAATTGTACACCATCCTGAGAAGTGTGGTAAAAACTCATGCCATCCCTTTCTACCCTTGCCCCGCAAACAGGAATTATCCCTTTGTCCAGAATATCCACAAAACAAACTTTATTTGCGTAATGTTGAATTTAAAAGTAAGTCTCAAGCAAATATTTACAACGTGAGCCCTTATTTAAAGGCTCAAAACTCTTTAAATCGACCAACATGTCAAGCAAGAGGGGAACATGTTAGAATAAAAATAAGGTAACTTCCTGCAGTAAACAATTATAAAACCTATTTAAATTTATAAAATAACTGTTTTGGGGCCTTTTTGTATAAACCAATACAAGACTACATCTGAGATAATGAAAAAAAAAAACATGAGAGGAGCCTGATAGTCACACTATGTTTTCTTACCTGAAGGTATTTTTCAATTCATTTTGCATGGAATTTAAACAAGGACATAGAATGGCAGTCTCACTAGGTGCAATGAACAGTTTGTGGTGCCAAGGTGAGACAAGTATATGATACATGTTAAAAGAGAGGAAGAAGCTGAAGTGAAAAACTACAAAATATCTCTGTAAAAATTCCATGCAAGTTCTTAGGTGACTCCTAGGATATTTACCTAGCTTGCAAAGAATCTAAGAGGATGTGATTGGCCTGCTAGGAAGATGAAAAAATGATCACATATTTCAGAGGTCACAAAATCCTAATCTGTTCAACTTTAGGCTCAGCAACGTATAAATATCTTAATAAATTCCAATCACTTTCAATTGAGACCCCAGAAGGCCGTGTCCAAAGTGTAAGAATTCTGTTCTAAGAGAGAGAGAAAGACTACAGTAAAACAACCACAATAAATTCTAAAACCAAACCTCAATAGTATCAAGAGGGTTTATTAGTAACTTAAATGTTTTTCATTGCAGCATTTCACAATCATCAGAGAAAGATAACATAAGCCAGACCCTATAACATATGTCCCACAATAAAATTAAAGATTACTACTATATATGAAAAAAGGAAAGAGTAACTGATAATCATGAGATAAAATATAGTCAATAGAATTAAGCCCTTAGTAGATGAATAAATTCAAGCTAATAGAACAAGATTTGAAAATAAATAATGTCTATGTCATTTCTATATGTTAAAGAAAACAAAAGAAATGAGGGAGAATATGAATTACAAGTTGAAAAATTTGCACAGATAATGTCAATCCATACAAAAGAATTACAAATGTAGTCAAGAATGGTAAAATAAAAATATACAATTAGTCACTGAATCAATATGAAAGCTGACTGAACACAACAGAATATGGAACTAGTAACAGCAAAATATGGGGCTAGTGAACTCAAAAAGACACATTTAAACCCAGTATTCAACTGAAGCACAGAGAGTGAAAAAATATATATGGGAAAAATATAGCATGAAAGACATGAATTCCTTTATAATTGTCTAATAAATTAATGTCTAATAAATATTTAATAAATATTAAACATGTCTAATAAATATTTAATTGTCTAAGAAAGATAAATAAAATGTCACAATGAATATTAAAAGACCTAATGACTGAGAATTTCCCAAATCTGATTAAATAAATCAAACCATTGATTCAATCAATTCAGCAGACTAAAGATAAAGGAAACCATCCCTCTAGACATATATACTCAAACTTCTGAAAATCAAAGGCAAAGAAAATCTTAAAAGCAGCTTGAGAAAAAATTATACTCTCTTGAAAGGAGCAACAATAAGATTGATAACTGACATCAGAAAAAAAATCTATGTAAACAAGAGAATAATGAAATTACATTTGTAAAATATTCAAGGAAATATAACTGGAAACCTAAAAATTTTTTTGCCAGTAGACCTGCACCACCAAAAATGCTAAAGGAATTTCTTTAAGCTAAAGGGAGATAATATCAAAAAGAAACTTGGATCTTCAGAAATGAAAGAATAATAAAACAAATGATAAATAACTAAAGATTTTTTCCCATCTGAAGTACTTTTAAATGTGTATGACTGTTGAAATAAAAAATTCATTATATTGCAGGGTTTCCAATGTATGCTGATATATATGACACCTATAACACAAAATAACTTAAGGATAAAGGAGGAGAGTTATAGGAACCTATATGTTCTACGTTTTATGTAAAGTAATATAGTATTAAATCTAAACAGATTATGAGATTATATAAACATACAGATAGATACAGAGCAATCTATCCCTAAATGAGCCCCTTAAACATTGATATAAAAAGATAAGGCAAATAATCAAATAAACTAAAATAGAACATTAAAAATATTCATATGGTCCAAAAGAAGACAAAAAAGGGGACACAAAGTACCAAGATAAAAAGAAAACAAATAAAACAAATAATAAAACTGTAGACATATATCCAACTCTATCCATAATTAGCTAAGATGTTAATGGTCTGAACACTTTGATTTAATGGCAGATAATAACAGAGTAGACAAAAAGCAATAGCATACTATTAGTTGCCTATAGAAGTCAGAATTCATATATTAATGTCAGACAGATTAAAATTAAATGGATGGATAATGGTACAACTTATCAAGTTTTATTTAATGTGGCAAAAGCTGTGCATACAGTAAATATAAATTAAATGTTTATATTAGAGAAAGAATAAAGATATAAAACAAGTAACCCAAGTTTCCATCTTATGTAATTAGAAAAAAAAAGAACAAATTAAACCCAAAACAATCAAAAGGAGGGAAAAATAAAGATAAGGGGTGCAATCACTGAATTCAAAAACAGAAAAATAATAGAGAAAATGAAACATAAAGCTAACTTTTGAAGAAATCAGTAAGATTGATAAAACTCTTACCAGACTGACCAAAAAATACTGGGACAAATTACCAAATTTTAAAATAAAAATAAAACATCACCCCAGAATTTAAAATAATAATAAAAGGAAATACTATAAATAATTATATGCTCATAAATTAAATAATTTAGATGAAGACGACAACTTTAAAGACATAAACTCTCATAATCCACTCATGAAGAAATAGATAATGAGGATATTTTCAGTATCTATTAAAGACATTTAATTTATAGCTAAAAATCTTTCAAAAAAGAAAACTTCAGGCACGAATGATTTCATTGATGAAATCTACCAAACATTTCAAAAAGAAATAATATGCACTTTATACAATTTCTTCCATGAAACAGAAGAGGAACACTTGTATGTGTGTATTAGAAAAAAGTATTGATTGTGCAAACCAAATAGTAATAACTTATAGGCTTAAATTATATGTAGATTCAACAGTAATGAAAGAGAAAATAATTATTGAAAAAATACTTTACATAAAGGCAAGAAAAAAGGAAAAATAATATGAAACATATGTATCAAATAGAAAACAAATATGAAAAAGATGACCATAAGTCCAAATAAATTAGACATTACTTTGAGTGTAAATAGACAAAATACCCCAAATCAAAATTCTAGAATTGTCAAAGTGAATTTTAAAAATCAACAACTATATGCTACTTAAGTGAAACATACTTTTAAACATGAGAAAATGTTTAAAAATAAAATTATGAAAATGAATGACAAACAAACATTATCCATAATATCTCAAATATGCCAGCTATAGTATCAGACAAATAGAGGTTAAGGCCAGAAGCATTAGCAGACATAACAAAATACATTTTGTAATAATAAAAGATCAGGCCAAAAGAAAAACTCCAAAATTCTAAATCTAGATGTCTCCAATAATATAGCTTCAAAACCCATCATTTGAAAATACACTAAAAGGAGAAATCTACAAATCCATAGTCACAATAGTAGACAATAAGATAGAATACACAGTCTTTTTAAGGGCTCATGGAATGTTTACCCAAGCAGACCACAGGCTGGTCATAAAGTAAGATACAAATTTTCAAAGAGCAAAAATCATTCACAAGTTCTATGATCATGGTGGAAATAGATTAGACGCTATTAATTAAAAGAGGACTAGAAGATTTATTCTACTTAAAAAAATAAGCAATATGCTTCTAAATAAAACCATAGGTCAAAAGGAATATGAAAAGAAAATTAAAGTTTGAGCTGAGTAACATTAAAAGTAAAGTATGTCGATACAGATTCCATATGGCATAGATAACAAAGGCTGTACCTGCCTCCTCTAGCGACCACACCAAAATTATAGCAAAACTACAGAGTAACCAGCACGTGAAGCTGCCAGAGGTCTGGCTGAACAGAGGCCCTACAATCAGTTAACCTCAAATAACAGGTCACCTCAAAACAGTAGGAGGGGGCAGAGACGTGAAACAGCTTGGTCCAACAACCTCAAGTGGTGATTGAGATTTGAGAGGGCTATCTTGGCTGCAGAGCCATCTCTCCAACATGAGAAGTGAGGGGTCCCAGCTGTACACTAGGCTCCCCAAACCAGGGTTCCAGTGCTAGGAAGGAAGTCCCCACAATCTCTGGCTGTGAAAACCAGTGTAGGTTGCAGTTGAGTGAGACAGAGGGTGGCGAGAAGCAGAGACCTTCCTCTTAAAAGCCCATGTCTGGCCTTACTCATTGATGGAATCGCTTGCTCTGAGCTCCAGCACTGGGGCAACTGCTTGAGAGATGCCAGGGACACAGTGAGGCACAGAGCTGTAGGGCTTCAGGGCGAGGGATGGAGGGGCAGCTGGCTTCCAAACAGAGGTGCAGGCAGAACCCACTGTTCCTTTGTTAAGCCCTCCTCTAAGAATGTTTATAGCATTATTATTAATAGACAAAATATAAGAAAAAATTCAAGCGTCAACAATAAAATAAAATGTGAAATATTCATAAAATAAATATTGCATGTAAGTATGTATTAATCATGTCTTTGTATATTCTGTGTTGTTGACACTTTGATATCTGACATCCAGATCCTTGCTAAATCTTGGAGAGACTGTCCCTCCCTGGGTTAGTCAATTCCTAAAGATAACTGACTCAATTCCTAGAGATAGTAACTGCACCTATGCCTTTTATATTCAAACTAAGCAGTTCAGAACCCATACCTCCCAAACACCTCTTTCATGGAGTTCTTACACTCTGGGCTACTATTCCATGCCCTAATCATCCCAGGGCCAAGGCAAGGTATTAGACAACCAGGTGCAGTCCCAACCCCCCGAAGGCCCCTAAAATTATCTAAACTAGCTAATCCTAAACCTGCTTATCCTGCCTCATTCATTACTTCCTGCAGAAACCACAACACAGACTCTTGCCTACATTGTCACCTGTTCCCTGTTCCTCCTCTCTGACCCTGATGCTTTCCTGCATAGCCTGGTGTGGAGGGGTGCACCCCTCCTCCTAGGAGCTATAACAAACTATCTTTCCAATGGCAGGCATCTCCCCATTTGCTGGCTATACCTGAATAATAATAAAACCTACATTTTAAAACTCAGTAGGAATGAATGAACTAAAACTACATACAGTAATCATAATGAATCTCATAAACATGATAATGAGCAAAGAAAGGCAGTTAACAGAAGAGTGTGGAGTTTGTGTGTTTAGTCAATATTATTTTCGCCTGTGAGTGTAATGACCAGAAGGGGGCACCAGAGAGACTTCTGGGGGCACGGGATGTTTTGCTTCTTGATGTGGCTGTTAATTGTGTGAAAATGTTCACTTTCTGAAAATCACTGTGATTTACTCGTGATTTAGGCACTTTTCTTTATGAGTATTACACTTTCATTTTTATTAGAAAAATTACTAGGATTCAGCCACAATTATACCCAGAATAAAATAGCATTCCAAAACTGGAAAGAATAAAAATAAATTATCTGACACCTCATATAATAAGTTTTAAAATTAACAATAAAATGAAATCTAGGCATCATGGATGCAGAAAGAAAAACAATCCATTAATTAGAGTAACACACAACAAGATTGATTAAACAAATTAGAGTTAGTTCTTTGAAAAAAATCAATAATAAAAAAAACTTCTGTCTACTCTAATTAGGAAGTAAAGGGAGACAACACAAATACAATAGTAGAAATGAAAAGAGAGATATTTCAAAAGATTATTTGCATATACTATATGGAGCTTAGTAATTAATTTGAAAATGCCAGTGATATGCAACATTTTCTATAGATTACTAAAAACAACTCAAGGAAATGTGAAACCAGGAAGTTTCCAGGATATCGAAGTAATAGCCCAGACAATTTTACAAGTTAAATTATTTCCAGCTTTCAGGAGCTCTGTCCACACAAATGCAGAAGAAGAAGCTATTCTCTATCCACATTGTGAAGGGAGTACAAGCTGAATATAAGCTGAACACAAGCATCTGAGAGAGAAACTATAGGTCAGTGTCACGTATGCAGTCTGGGTGGAAACCCTCAATTTCAACTGCAATAACAAAAAAGCAAATGAAAAATACATATAAAAATGAGAAGCCAGGGTCAACTCCTGGGAAAGGTCTCCCTATTTATAAAAAGAAGAAACACAGAAAGAAACGATCCTCTTCTACGTGCTGCTTTCTTCCTGGGTATGACAGTTGGAACTGCCACAGCCATCGTGAAGCTATGAGGAGAGCTCAGACTGTGCCCTGAGGACAGCCAAGTAAAAAGATGAAAAAGAGCAGAGCATTTGATCTGGGGACTAAATGTCTGAATTGGCCAACTCAAGAGTCATCCTGGTCTAGGACTCTTTTTATGTGAGATATTAAGTTTTCTTATTGTTTAATCCACTTGAGATGAGCATTTTGTTACTTGCTGACAAGTACATTCGAATTGTGGACAAAGGTAAATTAAATTTAATTTGACAAGAAAAACAGAAAAATTTTTGAGGTAAGAGTCTACAAATTTTTTTAATCAATAAAATTTAGTAGAACATATGATAAATGTGACACTCAAGGCAATGCAGAAAGGAAAAATTCTAGATAAATGATAGTGGGAAACATTATTGAAAAACATATAAGCTAAGTCATCACATCATAATTTATCCCAAATCAAACCCAAGTGGATGGCAGATTTCATTGAAATGAAATCAAACCATAAAAATACTAGAAGAAAGTATGGATGAATACTGTCAACTTTGCAAATTAGGATGACTTTCTAAGAAATACAAACACATACATTGTTAAATATCTCTATGTGCAAATATTTTCTTTATTAAAAGGCAAACAATTTACAAGTACAAAATATTTGAGACAAATAACTACTAATTCCCTTCTGAGCGTTTCTATGGTTGACAAGAAAATTTTTATCCCCTGAGGTAGAATTTTAAAAATATAAAATTCAAATGACCAATGACTATATTTTAAAATATATAATCCCATAAGAAATGCAAATTTAGCAACGCCATTTTTTCATACTGCTACCAAATTAGTAAAGATGTTTTTGAGCCTAAGATGTAAGAGGCTTCTATACATTACTGGTGGATGTGAAAATTATTTGATCTTTCTATAATCAATTTGAAAGTATGTACCAAGTACATAAAGCATTTTTTTAAAAGGTAGTATCCTTGGTTTGGCAATTCCACTTTTTAAAAAATACAAGAAAATACATATAGATATAATTAAATTGTGTATATTCTGGATATTCATTACAACACTATGCTATAATATGGTGAAAATGCCTGAACATTCATCACGTAAGAAGATAAAATAAATGATGGCTCTCTGTAAGTTGAGTAATGTGTTTCCATTAAAAATCATAGTGGAAAAAAAAAGAAATGAAAAAATATATCCAATATAGCATTAAGTGGGAAAGTCAAGATATAAAATGTATGTAGCAATTTGATAAATATACTTATCACCACCTCTATTTCTATGTATAGAGTGTGGGGAGGGGGAACAGCGGAGAGAAAGAGTAAATAAAGAAAATGCACCAGAAATGTTAACAGTATTTATTCATTGGTTCAGGGATTATAGCTGACTTCCTCATTCTTCTTTTCATTTATTTGTATTTTTTAAACATTCTACCCTAAATGATCATGTATTGATGCTGTCTTCAAAACTGTAGTGATAAATGTTAGTTAAAATGAAAAAGTACTTAATTGTATCTTTTCTGTATCACTTTACTCAGATGAAGCAGACACTGATTTTGGTTCTCAGTTCTGTCGAAAGTGGTTCTGCACAAGATTTCAGAACAGGCAACATTTTTGTTGGGGCAGTTCCAACTGTCATACCCCTGCAAGAATGCTAATCCATAAAGAGGCTGAAATTTATTTATCTTCTGTTATTCACTGTGCACAGTCGAGAGTCTCTGTGAGAGAAGCTTAATAGAGACCCTGAATAAATCTCAGACTGGATCCTCCTAGTTCTAACATTGCCCACCTCCTTACTGACCCCACTGTAAAGCTCCTGGTACCAGATGCTGGATCCCTAGGTAAGGGATTCCACTATGCTCCAAGAGGCGGCTCCTACTTCATTAGTGAGAGCTTTCCTGTCTGCTGGCTGGTGCCTTTTCCACCTGACCTCACTGCTTAGAACTTTTGACCCTTGAGAATGTGGGTGGGACAATTTGTAACACAATGTAGCTGACCTGGGCAAAAATGTTAATAGTGTATGCACTTCTAAGCCCAGAGTGGGCTGGGGCCCTATGGTGTGACAATCACTGCATGATGAGCAATTATTACTCTGCAAATTATCAGCAGCCATGAGGCCCTCCTAAGGACATGACATCAAGGGGGGCATTTGATTCTTGTGCAAAGCCAGCTTTTATGAAGAATCAAAATTGACAGAGAAGACAGAAGAAGCATCTTAAGTCGTATACTAGTAAAGGA
Organism: Macroglossus sobrinus; assembly: GCA_004027375.1. NCBI lineage: Eukaryota > Metazoa > Chordata > Mammalia > Chiroptera > Pteropodidae > Macroglossus > Macroglossus sobrinus. The sequence continues at coordinate 57,082 of PVKZ01004436.1, forward strand.
GAGTGAAGCTCTCCCATTTCCCTGGGTAATTGCTGGAACAGAAAGGCTGACCCAAGGGCACTGGTGCAACAACAAGTCAGCAGGCTCCAGACCAATGGGAAGGGACTGTGAGGCCCTCATGCTGGCTGGGGGAAGAGAGGAGATGACAGGAGGTCGGAGTGGAAAGTGAGTGAGGTGAAGTTCCAGAACTTTACCATCTTGAGTTCAGGGAGAATGTTCTGGGTCCCGTGCCACATATCCCCCGCTCTCCACCCTGCATAAATCTTCCTTCCAGCCCAGCACGGCCACACAGGCCACACACTCGTTGGTGCTACATAATCAAGTCTTTACAGTCACAGGGCCTCAATTTCCCAGGTGGAGCTGCTCAGAAAACCATGAATATTTGGGAGATGGGAAGACTGTGCAAGGAAGTCGCAATTCCCCAGCTATTGTAACCACTGCATGTCTGCTTCTACAATTGTTCAATATATTTGGGCTCCAGTAAGATTCTGCTGGAAGAAATTTTCTAGTACTAGAGAAAATCTTTTAAAAACACTAGACAAAATTCTTTCTCAGTCTCTTGGTCCTAACTTGATTCTACTCTATCGAAAGTAACAACAACAACAACAAAAGAACAACCCCGTTGTCTCTTGTTATACCAGGGTGTGCTTTGTCCTGGATTACCAGCTAATAGAGCAAGCAGACCCACAGGCTTTCCCAATGCTTCTGCCCAGTTCCCCACCTTCCTGCCCAAAGAGGCAAGCTGCGTTCCACCAAGCCAGTGAATCAGGTAGATGGCACTTGTGGGAAATAAGGTTCAAAGAACCTACGAGCAGCTGGGAATTTCCCTAGGTTTTCACTGCACCAGGGCCACCGTGAAAGTGGAAGGCAGGGAATGCATCTCCCACACTGATATCAGGATGAAGAAGGGTGGACATCTTCAGCAATTACGTCATAGAAAAATGTTTTTGCAGGGCTGAGGCTGGTGTTACACTCCAGGCAAGTCATGCTTATGGGATAAAAGACCACCATGTTTTCTTTCTTCTATTAATCACACCAAAACAGTCCTAGAAATAAAATCTCATCAGAGGTGAAGCTCCCAGGGCCTTCTCAGCCCTTGGTCTTTATAAGAAGTAGACATTTTCTCCCATGCATGGAAGTGAGGCTGGGCACTACCCAGGCACACAGAGCCCTCCTCCTGCCTCTAGCCTCAGGCCTAGGCACATGGTGTGGTGAGGAGCTACAATCCAGGACACTTTGAGACAGTTCATGTTCTAAGCCTGCTTGTGCCTCTCTGCTCTTGTGGGGCCAGGGATACAATGCTCAAGTCAGTATATAGGCCCATCTTCCTGATGCTGGCAGCCCAGGCCACACAGGAGAGTTCTCACTGCCAAGTCACTGCAGCAAGGTCATTGCACTGATTGACCCCTCTATTCAACCAGGAGGCTCCTATTATCTGCACCTCCATCTGCGAAAATGAAGGTTCAGAGAAGGGAAGGTAGAACCAGGAGTGATGCAAACGTTCCCACAACAGAGAGACAACATATGTGTGATGTACCTTTGTCCTCAGTAGGTGCTTCATTGTCCCTGCTTGTCTTCCTCTTGTCCTGTCCTCAACAGATTTCCATGCCCCCACCTTTGGAAACTTCCCTACATGTGGCCTCCAACAATTGTGTCCCAACTCAAGTCATGAGGTAAGGACACTTGCATGGAAAAGTCCATGGGAACCCCCTTTGGAGATTTCTATCTGAACAAAGAGAAAGCTGAGAAGAAATCTGTAGGGCTCCAACAAGAACAAGCATGCACCTCCAGGGCAGATGTCAGTCCAAATCCTGTGGGAACTGGACGGAACTCTCCAGCAAAGCCTGCCCCTGGCAGCATTGCTTACTGATCACCTGCATCCAGCAGCTCCAAGCAGAACACAGATGATTGATGTTTTGCCCAGAGTTATACAGCGAGCTGGTGACATAGACTCTAGATTTTGCCATCCAGCACTCTCTCAACAAGAATGCACTTCCTGGTTGAGATGATTTAATTAGTATTTATCCAGCACCCTGCAGTGAAAGGTGATCACCCACTCTTTCCATACTCTGATGAAGCTGAGTAATAACAGTCTCTTGGTGCCATTTAATCTAAAACATCTGGGTGACTCACCCTCCCCAAGACTTCCCTCCAGGGTATTTACTTTAAGAAAACATCCATTTGTTCCCTAATTTAAATGAGTCCTTTTGGTTTAAATCTTAAAGGAACTACTTGGTTTTGGTTTTTATGTCCCTGTTTGTTTGCTGTAGTTGTTTTTAAATTAACGTATGTAGATAGATAAATAATATATTAGAATATATGCATATATTAAGATATATGTCTTCTTTTCAGTGATCCCCTGACCCTGCTCCAACATGACAGCATTTAGCAATCAGCCCATTTGGTTCTTGTAACAGCTCTGCACTGGACATGGCCACAGAGAGATCATTTGAATGGAGGTGGGGAGGGCGGTCCTCAGAGTTGCACTGTCCTTCTTAGATTGACCTTTGTGAGCCTCAGAACCCTAACCCTGCCTTCAAATCTGCTTCCCACCCTCAACTTTATTTTTAGGTAACCCCAATTTCCCAGCCTTTCCCCTTATAGCCACATGTTCACCCAGGAACAGCAGCTCAGCTCTGCCTTTAATGCTGCCCTAGAACCATGACACTTTGTCCAAATCCTCTCCTTGCTTCATCCGGAAACCTTCCAGACCTTGTTTTAATGCACACTGGGCCTGAATAACAAACATTTGCTATGGTAAATCTCATTCCTGCTTTCCAGATAACTTCTCTTTAACAGCGATAAGCTGCCAGGCAGACCGATAACAACTAGGATATGCAAGTTATTAAGGGCAGATTTTAAAATGACAAAGGATACATTTTAAAATAAAGCCCACTTGAAAATCAGCTTCTCTTCCAACTCAATTACATTCAGGCTTCCTGCTCAGAAGCTCCTTATACTGAGAGATTCCAGCTCCCATTGGCTTCAGGGTATTGGAAGAGAGTTGCCGTGGCAACTTGGGAGGCCCAGACACCTGAAACAGGAAGTGAAGGGCACAAAGCCTCCTGCTCCCTCAGGCCATCATCTGCCTAAGATGAGGCAGGGACCCTCACAGCCAATATTCTCACCCACTATGGGGACTTTGGTGTTAGACCTGAGCTGAAAGAAGGGGAATGGGGTATCAAAAAGAGCCAGCTGACAGGGCCAGATTGTCACTGACCTTAGAAGAACACTGGGGAATAAAGGTAAGTACCATGGCAGACATGAATGGTTGTTTTGACAGGCAGCTATACTTAACAACCTCCTTACCAAGTAGCAGTCCCAACACAAGTTAATTTCTATTGTAGTCATGAATGTCCCAACCTCATGACTCTACCTCTGTCACAGGATGAGTTAGTAGTCTCCCACCCTCACCACACATGAACCCTCAGCCTTCCCTGCCTTTCCCTGGGGAACCAGTCATTCTTCAATGTAACTGATGATCACTCCCTCAGTGCTCACCAGCTCTCACACCTTCCATGACTCCACACATGCATCCTTCTACCTGGTCCTCAAGCAGCATATCCCACAAATGCCCTCACCTAGATCCTTAGTATCCCAACATCATGTAACCCCTTTCTGCCTTCTACTGCCCCCAGCCAGTGCTGGAGGCCAGGCTAGGGGGATCTCTGCCAAGAGTTTACCCTGTCTCACTGAGAGCTCACTATGTTCTTTGTCTCCCAGGCACTGTCATTATTAGAAATGTCTTTCTCTCAAGTGTACAGAAATGTGTATGTGACCATGTGTGCATATGTGACTACTGTGTGAGCCTATGCCTGAGTGCATGCCAACTAAGCTAATGCTTTAATGCTGTCCGGATTAGATTGAGCCTATGGGCCTTTCACATCATAAGTACTTCCATCTGTGGCTTAATTTTGGGAATTCCAACTATGGAATCCCCTAGTCCTCAATCCTAAAAATCCCCTATAAGAGGAGGGAAAAAGAGGAAAAGTATAACTAGAAAGAGCCCTCAGGCATGCCATTTGCATGAGTACCAAACAAAACAGCTTCACACCACCATGAGTTACACAGCCCACGTGTCTCTTATCCTCCTTGTGGCTCACTTTTCTGTTCATGGCCTTGTCTCACTCTTAGATCTGGGGGACACTGGCAGTAAACTCTATGTCCTGCCTCAGTCACAGTCATAGCTCTCCCTGCAGTTGGGCTGATTTCAGATACTCTGGGAAAACACAACGCCCCTTCCAGCCTAGCCCAGGATTGCAAAGCTGGCTCTCCAGGCCCCAGCAACAAAACTGGGCCACTAGGGGCCCCTGCTGTGCTCAGAGACTGCATTAGCAGCACTATGACTCTTTCTGTTTGAAATTCTCTGAGCCTCCTCCACACTGTACCACATAAACACCAGTATGGAGGGCAACATCAGCAGAGAATGGAAGGGAGGACTTCTGTGCTGGTTAACACCTGCTCAGAACACAGGGCGCACGCCACCACAGTGGGAAGAGGGAGAGGTGGGCACCTGGAGGCTTACCTTACGCATGTCTTTGCCAAAGGTCTCACTGTAGGTTGTACCAAGGATTTCAAACTGGACGTAGGGATTCGAGCTGTCCTCCCGAAACTCCATCACCCCTGTGAGACCAGTGATGTGGCCCTGCAGAGAGAAGAAAAAGCCAATGGAGGGTGGGGCAAAAATGGATGGGGTAGGGAATGGGATCCCAAGGCAAGGAAGAAAAAAGAAGTGGTGGTTAAGAAGGGAACAGTCAAGGTCTGAGGAAGCAATGGGCACACTATAATGAGAACAGAGTGGCTGGCGGTGGTCAGCAGTCCTAAGGCGTCAGAGCAGGATTAACACTTCCCAAGTCATTGCTCACAGGTGAAACTCCTAAAGCGCAATTGTACCAGTCATTCATGCAGTCAACATGATTGGCACTCCTGCTCTGTGCCACACACTGTGCTAGCCAGGAGATTAAAGAGTGACAGCTTTTGTCACCAACCACCTGGAGCTTACACTCTACCCTTGCAACCTGCTCCAAGAGCTCATCTTAGCATGAGTCAAGAGAGAAGTCAAAGGTCAACAAGAGTCATATCAGACACATGACAATAAGTTGCAAGGCAGTAAGCATGAGAATCAGAGGCCAAAACCTAGCTCCAGTCCTGGCTTTGTCACCTGTGCCACCTTAGGCAAGTCATCTCCCATCTCCCAGATTTAGTGTGGAGTTAATTAGATCCATGTCACAGAATCTCCATGGATAGAAGGAGCAAATGTACACAAACATGGTGTTTGGTATAGGCTGGGTGTGGTGGGTTTGCATGCCCAGCACCTTTCTCCAGTGGCTCAGGGGACTCTGTAGGAGCAGGCAGAAGAGAGGCTGAGCTAATCCGTGGTAAGCCCCTTCTTTCTTCAAGCCTGGGGTGGGGGGTCTCATCCAGCCTTAATCTCCCAGAGACCTTGAGCTGGGGGAGTCCCAAGAGGGCCCCAGCCCTGGCTTACGCTGCAGTAGATTCTAACCACTACTGCTATTGAAACCACACACAATTTATTGTGACTAAAAATCCTAACACTAGAGATTTCTTTAAATGCTGAAGCCTATAAAAGCCAAGTCACTCTAGCAAATCTGTAGAATTACCCAATTCACTTCAAATCCAGCTTTATAACTTGGTGTCATACCTCAGCACATCATGGGACATATCACAAGTGCATATAGTGCCTGGACAGGGACACTCATACACACAGATGCACATGGTCGCACATGCAGGTATGAACACACACATAAACACACACAAACTGAGGTACTGGCTAATTAACATATCCTCTGCCAACTGAGACAATCTCTCTTATAGACAGTGGAAGACATGAATTAGACAGTTGCTTCCATTTTTTACTTACAGTAATCCTCCCTTATTCATGGGAGACATGTTCTAAGACCCCTAGTAAATTCCTAAAACCATAGATAAAAGCAAACTCTATATATACTGGGGTTTTTTTCCCTATACATTCATACCTGCAATAAAACTTAATTTATAAATTGGGCATGGTAGGAGATTAACAACAATAACTAACAATAAAATAGAACAACTATAATAATAAACTGCAAGAAAAGTTATGTGAATGTTGCCTATCTTTCTCTCTCTTTCTCTCTCTCAAAATATCTTATGTACTGCATGCACCCTTCTTCTTCTTATGATAATGTGAGATGACACAATGCCTACATGATGACATGAATTGAGGTACTCACAATGATGTGCAATCTAAAACTTATGAATTGTTTATTTCTGGAATTTACTATTCAACATTTTTAGACTGTGGTTGACCACAGGTAACTGAAACTGTTGAAAGTAAAACTGTGGATAAGGAGGGACTACTGAACTTGTGACCTTGGGAAAGTCACTTAACTTCTCTGAAGTCCAATCTCCTTATATGAAAACAGAGACAAGAATAATAACATATAGCTAAGACCTTCAACTCCCTCATTCCTCAAAAATTGGAACAGAAAGGATGGCAAGGAGACCTGGGAGAGACCTGGGAGGGGCCCACAGGGCAACCACACAAAGAGCTCAGCTTCAGGCCTCTTCCTGGAGGAAGAAGGGGTGGGGAAGGGGTGCGATAAGGGGCCTGTCTCTGTCCTTAGCCCAGGAAGGCACACCCTCACACACACCTTTTTGATTGTGTCCAGCATGGACCTCCCTCCATTCCATGGCTTGGTGGATTTGCGTATGCAGTTGAGGCTTGCCATGCTGTGCCACTTCCGGTCCTCCAGCTTCCTGTGGAAGGCGTTGGCCAGCATCAGAACACTGTCATACAAGTAGAGGTTGGAGATCTGCAAAGACAAAGGTGGTGAAACCCTTTCCACTGGTATATTTCCACAGAGACAGGGAGAAACCAGGAGAGAAGTGAGGTGACTTAAGATGCCAGTATTAAGAAATGATGCTCAATATTTATGCCATAATCCTCTGGCTTCTAGATGTTCATTCAAAACCCTAGCCAGGTGCCAGAGTCCTGACTAAAATAAGACCTAACCCTGCTTCAGGAACTGGAGTTAGGAGGTAGATCCAGACAACAACAGGAAAACCAGGTCGATTAGTACAACTGAGTCTTCTATGCAAGCTCTGTGTGAGACTGGAGTGGGGCATCCTGCTTACATATCAAGGGATGAAGGCAAAGATGAGGAGAAACTAAAAGATGGAGAGAATTGTAGGGAGGGCACAGCATTAGGCAAAGGCATGACTATACAAATGAGTAGGGCCAAGTAGGGCAGGGTCTGCCAGAATTTCCTATAAAAGACCAAGGTAAAGATTTTAAGTTTTGTGGGGCTTATAGTCTCTTTTGCAACTGCTCAACCCTGCAGTTATAGCATAAAGCAGCTATAGAAGATACATAAACAAAGGATATGCCAATGAGACTTTACACACAAAAATAGGCAGTGGGCTGGATTCAGCCTGCGGGCCCTAGGTGGCAAACCCCTGGGTTAGAAGGAAAAAAAACAGTTCAAGATACCTGCCAATAGGGAAGAAGGAGGATCAAGAGGGAAACAGGGACTGAGCCATGCTGAGCCTTGTGGACTGTGCTAAGGAGTAACAACACATGTGACTTTGGGGGAAAAGGACACCATTGGAGGATCTGTGCTTAGAAATGATATCTGTGCCTTAGAAAGAACACTCTGGCCCTGGATGAGCCTAGAGTGGAAGGTAGGAGAGGCCACAGAGCCTGCTCTGCTGTGGCGTACCTGCTGGCTAGGGGACACTTTGGAGATTTGCAGCAATGTGTACCTAAGAACTTCCTCTCTGCTTAGCACCACAGCAGTGGGATCCAGGGGTGGGACAAATCTGGCTCACCTTCTCAATCATAATTAAAGACCCTGACCTGGATGAGCCCAAACACCAACACCTGCCTTCTCAAGGGCCCAACAAGCGCTCCCTGAGGGAGGATGGTAGCCCTATTCTTAGATGTTAACCTCATGCCACCCCACTCCTCCCAGGGGAGGTAATGGAGCACAGAGGGAGGAGAGGAAGAGAAGGGTATGGGGAGGAGGTAACATCGACTCTCAGTCAGGTGTGTGACCCCTAACAATAACTGTGGCACAAACAACCATCAGCAAAGTGGATAAAAGGGATGATTCTTTGCACATTTAAGCAGCAAGATGTCAGCTAAAAATATTTCAGAAAAACAAAATCACCATATATAAATAGGAGCATATGTTGGCCTCACAAAACTCCTAGAAAGATCAAATGAGATCCTTGGGCTGCAGGGAGAATCCCTGATGCCACCCAGCCTACCTGCCCCCAGTCCCTAGAATGCCCCTTGCACCTCTGACACTGCCATGCCTTGTTCTCAGCCTGCAATTTCTATCCTCACATGTCTTAGACTAAGTGCCCCCAAAACAGAGCCCCAGACAAAAGCTTGGGTGATAGGAACTATCTTGAGAACTGCAATTGAAATCAGAGGTAAGCCAAAGGAGCTGGTATAGGACATCAAAAACATCTGCTACATCATGCCTGCCCAGCAATTCATGCTAAGTTTCAAGGGTCATCTCTGCCATGACATGTCTGACCACTTCTGTGGATATCTCTGTACCCTGACCACCCCTGAATATTCCTCTCCTATCTGCCTTCAACCTGTGCTTCCGCAGTTGGCACAGGAATGTATGCCACTAAGGTGCCTCTGTGCCTGGCACCTCTCCATGCTGTAGGTGTAAGGTGTGTTGAAGATGGACAAGAGATGTCTCAGTGGTAGCAGGAGGGTATCTGGGATGACTGAACACTGCTGACTGGAACAAGGGCCTCAGGCCAAAGAGAAGCAGACATGTCAGCATCTGGTGACCTTGTTCAGGGCCCTGCAGTATATAGGTGCTTGCCTGACAACAGAGAGAAGTTATTCCTATCACCAGGAATTTACCCTCTGCCCTACAGGGAACACCATGATAGAATCATGTCTCCTACCACTCCAGCCCTGGGGAGCATTTCTTTGAAAATGCTCTTACCAGTCCCCTCAACTCTCAGGAGCCCCTACCACAGCAAAATTATTGGCTTATTGGCTTGGTGTTATCAATCAATCTCTCTCTCTCTCTCTCTCTCTCTCTCTCTCTCTCTCTCTCTCTCTCTCTCTCTCTCTCTCAAGGCGAGAGTCCTTATGACATGAAAATTTCCCTTCTCAAGATATTTATGGATCTCCCAGCCATCCACTTATAGTCAATGCTATTCAACCTGTGGGACATTTTGATTCACATCTACACCTATAGACATGCTCACACACACATGGGCAGAATCAACTCAGCTGTGGCCCAAACCACCACCCAGTAGAATTCCCCTTTTTCTTTCTAGCATTTCAATTCACAATGAAATAAGATACTTAACAAAAATGTATGAATGCAGAAAGGTCTGTGATGAAGAGGCAAAAACAGGATGTGACTCAGAAAGACCAAAAGAAGCCCTCAGCCCACCCACCAGTGTGTCTGCTGTGAAGGGTGAACATATCTCAGTTCAAAGGAACAGACTTGAGCAACAGGCTCTTTTCCAGGTGTGGATAGGCCTTCCCACTGCCCGACATCTATCACTTCAGGCACCTTCTTCTGAGATATAGTACACACTGTCAATTCATAAGTACACTTACCTCACCAAACTTTGAGCTTCTTAAGTACAGGGAACATTTTTTTTTTCACTATTTTGGATATACCTCTATATATCTCTCTATATATTCACCATCTCTAGAACCTAGTACCCAGCACCAATCAAGGCACACGGTTGGTGATTAATATATATTTGATGACATATGAATGGTGGGTGGGTGGGTGGGTGGAAGGAAGGAAGGAAAGAAAGAAGGAAGGAAGGAAGGAAGGAAGGAAGGAAGGAAGGAAGGAAGGAAGGAAGGAAGGAAGGAAGGAAAGACAGACGAACTGATTTCCTGCTAAGAAGGTACACACTGAACTTGGTTCACAAAAAGAGAAAATATGAAAACTAGCAGGAAAAAAGATTTGCTGCCTCCAACTTTGACTTGAGAGGTGATCTCCTTTATTCAAATAATTTGTTTCTCATTTATAGCCTATTCAAAATGTTTTCTTAATCCTCACTTGGAGCTGTTTCCATCTTCTCCACTGACTGCTGCCACTTCTCCTGGTAAGGTGCTGTCTCAATACTTCCCCGCCTTAAGCAGAAGCTAAAACTCAGTATTGATCTGTGGGTCTACCTCTGCTTCCCAACCTCAGTGTCCTCTCTTAGGCAACCTGCTGGTTTCACTGGTGGGATGCAAAGAGAGGAGTGCTACCCTCACAGTCTGGTTATCCAGAGAAGGGACGTTTGGGGAAAAGATCAAGAGCAGATAACAGAAAGGCAGCATCTCCTTGGGGCTCCCTCCAGTTCCTGACAAAGGCAGGGAAAACCTTTCCTCAGGGTGGGTGGGTAGAGATCAGTGTCAGGCCTTGGTCATGCTGTGCCCTTGAACCAAGAGGAGTAGTCTGGAAGGAGAGAGGCTTCCAGCTGCAATTGGTACTCCTCACCATTGGTCTCAAAGGGCTAACAGCCCATGCTGGAGCTACAGGCCACAGAGCTGGGGCGGGGGTTAGTGGGCAGCTGCCCTGAAGGAGTCCTTGCCTTTCTTCCTCACAGCTTAGGTGAGGCACAGCATAGAACTCATTCACAAAGGACAGACAAGCAGAGTAGATGCTGTCACTTTTTAAACCTTCATTCCCCTGTAAGTAGGAGCCTGGGGCTCTGGCTACCCTAGGAACACTGCAACACAAAAGTGACAAGAAATCAAAAAAAAGCATTTCAGGTGAGAGTAGTCTTGAGAAGCAAAAGAGGAGCCAAAGTATCAAGATGAAAGGGATAGCAGAAGAAAGATCCAGATACAACACCTGGCACCATGTCAGACATGTCAAAAGGCATCAAGTGAGAAGCACATAAGAGCCAGAGCCAGAAGAGAGGCCCAAGGATTTTCTGGGAGGCTGTGGCCTCACTCTAGATGGGAATGAAGCTGGTTCAGCTGGCTGCCCTAAAGATGTATATGAAGTTCCTCTTTCACTTTCATGCAGTAGGACTCTTACTCTATGGTGCCAGCAGCTGAGCTGGGTCACCAGGTAGGATGAGCAAAAGCTTTGGATTCATCACAACCTGGGCCAGCTTTGTTCAGTGCTGTACTTGTGTTGACAGCAATGTATGGATATAGCAAGCACTCAATAAATGCTTACTGAATGGGTGAGTTGACTCTCCACTTGCATTCATTTGCTGAGTAGTGTTGAACAAGTCGTTTAATGCTCATGACTTATGTTAATAATAAAATGTGATGTGATTGGTGGCCCTAGAGAGGTGCATTGGGCAGCCCTAATTTACCCCTTGTGAAAATAGGTGCACCAATACTGCCCTAAGCTCTTTGCATGCATTTTCATTTTTGGAGGGAACACAGGAAAAAAAATGGAAGGGAACATAAAGGACCCAAGCCAGCAGCTGACTTCAATGTGGATGAGCCAAGAGCTCCTCCAAGGGTGTCCGCAGTCACTAGGACCCAGTACCTGTCTGGTCTATTGCAAAATGAGTTGGATCTGCCAATACCACTCACCCTCTCGCCCAATTTCTCTTGGTATGAAAGCTTTTCAAAAGTGAGCAGCGGTCATATCTGGCTTTTGTAGTTTCTGGCTCAGAAGACTGAGTAAGAATCAGTCCTGAGCATTATATCCCCAATCTTGCCTGTAATCTGCTCACCTGAGCACATGTCCCTGGTCTCCTGCTGGCCCCAGCAGCAAAGTCACAGCTGTCACAACCCCCTAGGTCTGAGCCTGGCCTTTCAGAACTTCATGCCCTGAAGTTTTGCAAAGCTGCCTCTGAGGGAAAGGCAACTTTTCTGTCCCTTGGGTTGTTCCCCAAAAGGTGTCAACATAGAAAGACCCAGAGTGGGGCCTCTATAATACTCTGACCCAGGTTCCTGACAGGAAGGTGGCTTGGACCATTGAAGTCAAAAACCTGATATGTGCACTGCAGGGCTGGCTCAGCCATAGGAGTCTTCAGCACAGCCAGTCCTGCAATGAAACCACCCAGGTGTGTATGAGCAAGGGGGAGGCAGACAGGATATGACTAGAACAGTGGGCAGCTGCAGTCCAGCCCTGTGGGAGGTGCTGTGTTCTGCACTCTGTCATCACCTATTGCCTGTCCCCTACTCAGGTTTAGGAGTTTCTATCCTGGGGAAGCTTCCTTATGTCCTCTCTACATGATCACTTGTCCACCACCATCACAGCATAATTCAAGTGCCCTCATTTCTCCATAGGAAGACAGTAACCACTGGTTACTTTGTCTTCCAGGCTGAGAATCTTTCATTCTACCCTACACAGAGCTGCCTTTCCTGGATGTACATCCTGTTCTGTCATGTCTTCAAGGGCTACACCCTGCGTCAGCACCCTGGCAGCTGCCCTTATCTCCAACTGACCTTCTTGCATCTCACCTCTTACCTCAGACACACAGAATTCTGCCTGTGCTACCCTATGTACATGACATTCTCCCTAACTGGAACATGCTATAGAGATTAATAGTCCCAAATTTATTTGGACTTTGTGAAAATTAAGAGAGAGAACATTTATAAACTATCTAACAAAGGAACTGGCATAGAATAGATGCCTAATTGATGTTCATGGAATTAATGAATGTTGGATTAATAGTTTTAATCCTGTTCTTAGAAAAAAAATGCCAAAGTAAAGAAATGTCAAGGCATTTGCAAAAAGGATGCCTCTTAGAATATGAGTAACAGAGGGTGGAAACCATGGTGGGAAAAGAATATAGGCGCTCTGGACCAGTGTGTTCCATGTGGAATTGTCCATTTCCAGTCAGAGTCTGGGGTATGAACTTCCATGAGAGGTGGGTTCCTGGGAAGGCTTGAATTTCCAAAGTGAATTACCTATCCAAAAGGTGGGTCCTCAGAAGGGAAATAGAGAGGGTAAGGCCACATCTCTGGGAGGCAGAAGAGAGAATGCAGTCATGAGCCCTTCACTGGAGCTTGCAGCTCTTGAGAAATCTAGGTAGACCCTCCTGGCTGCTGGATAATTAAAGATCAATTGATTAGGCCAACTGAGGACCAGAGATAGAAAAACAGGTTTGATTTTTTTAGGAGTTAGTACCAGAATCTCCATTTCACCAGTAACTATATTTTATTTAGGAATATACCTTATGTCAGCAGGAACAAAGGTTATCAATAAGATTGTTAAATTATCTTCATGAGAAAATAAGGAGAATTTACTAGGTGTCAAGACCCAGAGGGAGAAAAGAGAAGGTAGATAGAGAAGCCAGCAAGATAGAGAGAGGGTGGGGCATGAGAGAGGGAGGGGGATGTTCAGCACATCAGAGGTTGTGTGTGCAGCTACAGTGTAAATGTCACCATTGACCCCCACCACACATGAATGACATCATCTCTGAGACTTGGATTTGTTGTCTCGTTGGAATCAGGAAAGACACTGATTTCCCTTCTGGAAAATGTCCATGTCAGGTGGGGTGAATAAAGCGCTATTTGAGCTCAGATAATCTGTTTACTTACTGAGTCCTCTGAAGCAGAATTAGAGCCAGAAGTAATGGAACTATAAGCCCTCCAACCCTCTGAAAATCGCTGAGCAGTTCAGGAGAGCTGTATGCTTCCAAATCTGTCTGGACCTCAGCAGTCTGAGACCTGTGCCCACCCCTTTCAGACTGAAAGGGAGAGGTTCTGAAGGATGATGGCTGTGTGTGTAACTGGCTGTCTGCCCTCCTGGTGCTCGCTGCATGTTTCTCCATAGTAAATCTGAAAATTTAGGCAAGTCACATGAAGGTGCTCCAAGCTTGTCTCCATTAAACTATACTCCACGAGGGTTATGCATCTACATTATCAAGGTAAGAATCCTTTTTTGAAGGCAAAGGAAGATGAATAGCAGGCCAGGATTAGAGCCACATGCACCAGCTGCATCTTGCCATCAGACCATTATCCGCCACACCAAAGCTGGAATCATGGAAAATGTTTTTATTAAGAAAGGCTGAATTTCTTCTAGGTTTCGAAAGAACCCAGTTTTTCTCTTCCCTCCATCATTAATCAAGCAAAGTGGACTGTTCAGGGAGATCTCACAGAGACAAACAGCAGGAAATGACCTTTGACCAGATCCTCAGACAGGCTCCAGTCACCCAGCAAAATCAGACAAGCAGCTGGCAGAGGGTCCAGCTGGGAGGACAAGCTGATGCCCAGATGTCACAGCTTGAGAAATCCATCCCCAGGAGAGGCCTTTCTGCCAAAATGCTGCCGGCCCACCTGTCCAGAGAGCAGGCACCACTTCCAGGCCTGAGGAGGGAGCAGATGGCGGCAGAGGCCAAAGGGTACTGGAGTTCTGCTCATGGCTGAATCCGCAGGAAGGATGTGCAGAGTGGGGTGGGGCATTTGTCCATACCAGAGGACCTCTAGTTCCAAATGCATATGTGGCCGCCTGCAGCCAGAATGGCAACCAGTTGTACCCAAGGAGATCACCTATGTGATTATCTCTGACAAAGGCACTGATGATCATGCTTCCCCAGTCTGGTTGCTAAACATTCCATCCAGGTCTTTAAGATGAAGTAAAACAGTGAAAGGGACAAAGTATCTCTGGTAGGGGAGGCTTAGTGTTGCTTCAGAGTAAAAAGAGTTCTGCTGGCAGTTTGACAAAAAGACTTGTAGCCAAGAAAGAACACAGAAAGCCTTAAAGAAATAGGGACACATGTGAGAAGGGGAGTTTTAAAATGCTTAATAGAGTGAGCTGGGGAGATGTGATTGCATCTGTCAAGCCTCTCAATAATTTTAAAATGTGCAAGGAAGAGAAATCCCAACCTGAGGAAACATTTTATCATAATACCACATTGGCCCCCACAGCTTAATTAAAAGATCAGGCTCCACAGTGACCACACAGCTTATATCATTTGCCTGGCCCCCTTTAGAAACACATTTAAATATAAATGTGGCAATGTGACACTATGTCTGTTACTTCAATTGCAGGAAATGCAGTTCTGAAGACCAAGTACATTACAGATTCTCCTCTAAGCACAGCTGCTTGAGAAATCTTAGCAAAGTTTCAGGGTTCTTTGGGATTGGTTATCTCTTTTATTACTGGCAGAGTCAGACAATCCTTAAACTAGCTTGTCAATAAAACAAGAATGGAAACACCCAAATAAGACAGTGTTTGGTAGGGAACACTAAACAACAGCACTGTACACTGGCAAATGCAATATTTTTGAAGCCACTAGAAGACATTTATTTAGGTATTTTTCTTCCAAGAGACTTTCTCTTTACTAAATAGGAACCAAACTGATTTGCTATACTAGTGCTTGTTTGGCTTTACAGCACAGAAAGCCTTGACCATAGACCTAATAGAAGAAGATGGAGTTTCTGAGGTCAGCTCCATGGAGAAGTCAAGAGATGGATGATCTTGTAAAAATTCCATGTTCTTGATGGGCCTCATGAAAACTTCCAATCCAGAATTATCATCCCAAGAGCAGCCGTTGGGGGAGAAACTAAAGATGGACTTGAGAGCCCCATTTCCAAAAGGATTTTCATTAATTTCAAGACAAAGTTAATAATCCATGACATAAATTTTTGTGAGCTGGTTGTTCTAAATATGTTAGAGTCTCTTCTATAAATCTCACAGCTAGAGGCTAGTAGAAATTAGTTTGTTTTCTACACTGTCATTAAAAAAAGAAAGAAGTGGTAATAGCTACTGAGGAAACTTGAAGGGAATGGTTTGTAAATGAGATGAATCTACAAGCTGCCCAAATGGTTTTTGGGCAGGATGAGTAAATAAATTTACAATTCCCTCTCTTCACAGCTCTGCACAAGAAAGCAGATGCAACAAATAGAGATAGAGACTCTTTTAATAAAGTATTTTATTTGTAAATCTATAAAGAGGCTTCTAGAGACAGTTTAAGTTGTGTTAAGACCTATATTCTTAACAGATCCACCCCATTATTCCTTATTGAGGGTCTCCAGTAAGCAGGATCTTATACAAAGAGCTCAGTGGGTCTCAAAGACAAGGTCTCTCCTCTTCCACACAAGGCAGCTCTGATTTAAGTGCCTACATGAATGATGTGGACAGTAAGTGGTATGCACGCCTATGATTTGGGGCTGGACAGATGGGAAATGCTCTCCTACCAGCTGTGATGCTTTTAAAGAGCATGCTCAAGAAAATAGGTACACTATTTTCACACACAAAAAATTAGGCCATGTCTAGCCTTGCTGTGGAAACCCTGCAGCACACCTGGCTACCTCTTCCACAGGGATACCTTAATAGCTGTCTTGTTCTAAATGCTTTCTACATGTTCTCTTGTTTAATTTTCATTATGAAAATTCTAATGGATAGGTGATATTGTAATACCCAATTTATAGAGAAGGAAAATGAGGCACAAAATGACAAATAAATAATAATGATTAATAATTAGTACTAGAGTTGCTGAGACTTGAACCCAAACAATCTGGCTCCTGTTCTGCTGCTGCAACTACAATTACTACTCCTACTGCTTGTACTGCTACTGCTACAGCTGCTGCCACTGTTAAAACTACTGCTACTACTACCACTATTGCTATGCTACTACCACTACTAATATTACTGCTATTGCTCCTTCTACTACTTATCCTACTTCTTATCCTATTACTGTTCCTATCACTATTGCTAATACTACTACAACCACTGCTATTATTATTGTTACTACTATTACTACTGCTACTATTATTGCTGCTTCTGCTACTACTGCTGAGTTGCTACTGCTACTACTACTGGTGCTGCTACTGTTACTACATTGCTACTAATATTGCTGTTGCTGCTGCTGCTGCTGCTGCTTCTGCTGCCACCCCCACCCCACCACCACCACCACTATCACTACAAGACCTCTGTCATGTCGCTCTTAAATTTGTCGCTCTTAAATCTTGCTCTTTGTGTTAGTACCTGGGTCTCAGCAGGAATAGAGAGAGGAAGTGAGGCCAGAGTTCTAGATATGATTTTGGATTTACCACACTTAATGATGACTAACCACATACCTCCAAGGTGTGCCTCTGTTTATACTCTTATTGTGCCTTTGTTTATACTCTCATCAATCTCAGCAGTCTCCCTTTCTCCCTTGTTCTCTAGGTCAGATTCTTTGCATCCAGTGTTTCTGCTATGCAACCAAAAAGTGCACCTGCACCTTTAATCCATGAAAAATGAGTAAGCATAGACCTCAATGAGAAGTGCTTTCCCCCATGTTTGTATGATGGGAAGTGGACTTCCTTTGCAGTATTACTAAAAAGGAACTAGGCAAATGCTTGGAGGAATATGGGGCAGGGTGAGGGCAAAGCTGGAGTGTGTTTAGAGAAGGATCAAGCCCTTCAAGGAGAAAGCCTGGAGAGCCCTTCCTAGGGTCTGGCTCCACAGAGAGTGGGGGAGTCCCCTCTCCCTCCTAACCTAGATGGGAATATGGGGATGGGCTTACACTCTCTGAGCCACATCATCTCACTCTACTTCCTTCCACATGGAGAGTAGAAGTGATAAATATAGAGGAACACTGAGAGGGACATACATTGCCCTTGCCTCTTCTTCCAAACTCCATAATAAAGGAAAGCAGAGCAGGTCAGCAGCAAACAAAAATATAAAATCTTGTATCAAGCACCTGCCTCTCCTCCTGGCACATATGCCCAGGGTTCTAGAGTCCATAGGTCCTGCAGATGCCTTTGGTCCATTCTTTTGGCCAGCCCCTCATCACCTTTGAAAGACCCAGATATTTTGATGGATCCCTGGAGCATTTACCATGGAGAGTAGGAATTACTCTAGCAAAAAAAATCAGTGTCTGTTGTGTTTCCTCAAGAACCTGTTCTCAGTGTTTACCATCTGTTGGGGCATGTTTCCTCCCACCCCACCTCTACCTCTACCCCATCCTACCGCCACCAAATATAAGATTATAGAATGGATTCGATGTTTTGGCCAATTATACATGTACCTAGCCCACTCAGAAGATTCTAAAAATCCTCCTCTTCAAAATGTGCACCTCCTGATAGGTGATACCAAAATATTCCTGGGGTAAGACTAATACTCAGGTGGCAGATACAGTCTATCTCTATCCTGAAACTCTGATTTTCATTTCTTGTGCCTGGGTAGGTAAAAATGCTGAATGGCAAGCATGTCACATGCACAAATTTCTGGGCTTTTTTCACAAATTCAGGTGGGAGAAATTTCTTTATGTTAAGAGGCTCCCACCAAGAATCAAATGTAAGTTTTCTTGTGTATGATATTTGTAATGGAGAAGCAGCTTCTAGGCTGCCAATGAAGTTTTCACAGTGCTTCATTTTTACCCCCAAACATCCTAGAGAAAACCATCCCTCACAACATGTGCACAGCTCCAAATTCTACTCTTAGGCTGCACCTCTGCTGAGGGAGTGGTAGAAGGATTGACCATAAGCACTCTACCTCTCATCTTAGAAGGGATGGAACAGGTGCCAGGAGCTGGTATTTTCTCTTGCCCCTCCCTACTCAGCTGGGACTCCAGCAATGTCCTGACTGACCTAAGCCTCAGTATTCAGCAATGACTTGGGACAGTCTCTAGTTGTTTCACAAGAGCCATGTCCATATTACTACTGAATTCCTACAGGGAAAACCTAAAACAGGTTCAAAATGATGACTTACCACAGGAAGTCTTCATCCCCAGTTCTGCCAGATGAACCCATCCCCAACAAAACAGTCATCAGATAAGTCTAAGAGACAGGAATCTCCTTACTACCTAAGCATGTAACTTTTAAATATAAGAAGCATCTAGTGAGCTAATATGACCTGCCATAACTGCCTGATAATACTGCTCAGAGGCACTGCCCCATTGACTAGTTTCAATGTGTCAGCAAGTGACAGAGTTCTAGCAGTTAAAGTCAGTGGGCAGGCCAAGGGCATGGGTGAGAGTCCCTCCTGGAAGGAGCTGGGAAGGTGGGCACTGACCTGCAGCATCTGGAGGTAGCCTTCCTGAGGGTCACAGAGCAGGGAAGAGATGCGGTGGTTGTTCCTCATGCATTTCTGGTTGTCCTTTGCAGATGGGAAGATCTGTCGGACCACGGTCATCCTGCCAAGGGCGCTGTGGACCAGATCCAGAATTTCCGGGTCACTAATTTCCTGGGAAGATAATGATACCCATGCTTACCATTGACTCATGAACTTTCTCTACACAAGGACGACAGCCTGAATAGCTGATGCCAAAGAGATTAAGGAATTGGACATAGGTCATACAGTTCATTAGATGCTTGCTTACAAATATTACTTGCTAACACTAAAACACAAATAGGGTTACTCAACATCTTCCTTGAAACTAGAAAAAGGTGTCTGTAGCTAAATCATCAATGCACTGGCTTTCGTGGAGTCAAGCTCTTAAGAACCAGTGCTATCAAAGTCATGGTAGGCATTAGCTGGAAGTAAGATTAAGTTTTCTGTTGAAAGTCATTGGTCAGATTAAGTACAGAACAACTAGTTTTCAAATTCATTAACCAAAATGTAATGAGTTTCCTCTAATTCTTTAATAATTAGATTCACTTTTTAAAAAATGATTTGCATACAAATTTTGATAATATATCCATTCATTCATTCATGGTACAAAAATCTACCCAATATCTCATCTGTGGTTGGTTCTGTACAAAGTACTGGGGATACAGCTGTAAATGAGTCAGGCCTAATCCATCCAGTGAAGCTCAAGGTATTCACAGAATGAAATATGCTGAAGATGTAATAGGAAAATTTAGAGGCAAAGGAAACTCATTGTGCTTTTCATGTTAGAGTGTGGGCTAAGCTCTTTACATACATTAGCTCATTTGGTGCTCACAATAGCCCTAGGAATTCTATGAGGTAGACCCCATTATTATCCCATTTAGAAGGAGCACTCTCAAGCATAGAAATAGCAAAGGAGTCAGCCACAGGGAGCTCTTTCTAGGACAGGCTTCTTTGAGGAATTAGCACTGAAGCTGAACTTGAAAGATGAACTTGGTAAGCAAAGTGTTTGCATGTATAGAAGAGGAGGTGCCAGTGCCAAGCTGATTTAGTGGTGGTACTGCTGAAGAGGAGGGAACAAACTGTTCCCTATGCTACCCTGTTCCAGGTAGAGGCAGCAGGACTCATGAAACACCACAGGCTTCCCCCACCTGGGGAGGGATAGGGTCACAGGCAGAAAGGAGGTCAAAGGCAGCCCTGGAGCTGTGCCCTGAGCCAGATGTGTGTATGTGTGTGTGGTGGGGAGCAGAAGGGGGCGGTCATAAAGCCTGCTAAAACTCTCAACCTAAGGGCAATAAGGAGCCTTTGAAAGGTTTTAGGCATAAACAAGCCACAGTGAGATTCACATTTTTAAAAACCTATGGCAGCTGTATGGAGAGAAGGGGCACAAAACTGCTTCATGACTGGGAACAAAAAGAGAACTACAGATAGGAAATTACATGAACCAAGGGTTTTAGCAGTAGGAGAGACTCAGGTAAGGAAAAGCTCTGGTTACTACTGACTGTCTCTAAAAAGTGACCAAATCAGTGATTGGCTACAAGTCGAGATTTTAACTGTGAATAACCACATTTTAAAATAGGTCTTCAATCTTCTGTCTTGCAGATGATACATTCTAGCTTTAAGACAATGAGATGATATAAATGCAGGTAGTAAAGTTAGAAATTAGTGGTCAAGTGTTTTAAAGTCTATTAAATAAAAACATAACATGTTTAAGGGTAAAAATGGTAAGTGTATCTCAGGAATTGTCATAGAGGAATCTGATGTGAACTCAAAGGTGGTCCAATGAAACCACATGCTAGATCTAGGAGAAAGTAAGAAATTAAGTGCTGCATTCTTTTAGAATGACTAATAATTTTCAAGTATGATGAATTGTAGTAATCAAAAAAGAATTAGCATCCATTTATGATAAAAACTCTCAGCAAAGTGAAAATAGAGAGAACATGCCTCAACATAATAAAGGCCATATATGACAAACCTACAGCTAACATCATACTCAATGGGGAAAGGCTAAAAGCATTTCCCTTAATATCAGGAACATGACAAGGATGCTTACTTTCACCACCCTTTTTCAAAATTGTATTGGAAGTCTTAGCCACAGCAATAACACAAAAAAAAGAGAAATAAAAGGCATCCAAATTGAAAAGGAAGAAGTAAAACTCTCATTATTTGCCAATGACATGATACTATATATAGAGAACCCTAAAGATTCCACCAAAAAACTATTAGAATTAATCAATGAATTCAGTAAAGTAGCAGGTTACAAAATAAATATTTAGAAGTAAGTGCCATTTTTATTTACCAATGATGAACTTTCAGAAAGAGAAATTAAGAAAACAATGCCATTTGCAATTGTGTCAAAAATTATAAAATACCTGGGAATCAAATTAACCAGAAGGTAGAAGACCTATTGTCAGAAAATTATAAGTCATTGAAAAAAGAAACTGAAGAGGATACAAATAAATAGAAGCATATACTATGTTCATGGGTAGGAAGAATCAACATTGGTAAAATGGCCATACTATCCAAAGCGATCTATAGATTCAATACAATCCATATCAAAATACCAATGGCATTTTCAGAGAGCTAGAACAAATAATCCTAAAATTTATATGGAGCCATAAAAAAAAAAAAACCAAATGGCTATGGCAATCTTGAGAAAGAAGTACAGAATTGGAGGTATCACACTACCTAATATCAAACTATACTAGACGTCTACAGTAATCAAAACAGCATGGTAGTGGCATAAAAACAGATACATTGATAAATGGAACAGAATAGAGAGCTCAGAAATAAATCTATGCCTATACACTCAATTAATATATGACAAAGGAGGCAAGAATATATAATAGAGTAAAGATAGTCTTCAATAAATGGTGTTGGGAAAATTAGACAGATACATGTAAAAAAAAGAATCTGGACCACCTTCTTACATCATATACAAGAATAGACTCAAAATGGATTAAAGATTTAAATGTAAGGCCCAAAACTGTAAAACTTCTAGAAGAAAACATAGGCAGTAAACTCTGATATTACTAACAGTAATTCCTTTTCAGATATATCTCCTCAGGCAAGGGAAACAAAAACTAAATAAATAAACAATGGGGTTACAATAAACTAAAAAGTTTTTGTACAGCAAAGGAAACCATCAACAAAACGAAAGGACAACTGACTGTTTGGGGGAAGATATTCACTAATGATACATCTGATACAGAGTTAATATCCAAATATATATAAAGAACTCATACAACTCAACAACAACAATAACAACAACAACAACTAAAACAATCCAATTAAAAATAGGTGTAAGACCTGAACAGATACTTCTCCAAAGAGGAAATACAGATAGCCAATAAACATATGAAAAGATGCTCAAGGTTGCTAACCATCAGAGAAATGCAAGTTAAAACCACAATTAGATACCACCTTACATCTGTCAGAATGGCTATCATCAATAAATCAAAAAACAACAAGTGTTGGCAAGGATATGGAGAAAAGAGAACCCTCATACATTGTTTGTGGGATTGTAAATTGGTACAGTCATTATTGGAAAACATTATGGAGGTTCTTCAAAAACTCAAAAATGGATATACCTTTTGACCCAGCAATTGAACTTCTGGGTATTTATCCAAAGAAAACCAAAAAAATAATTTGTAAAGATCTATGCACTCCAATATTCATGGCTGAGTGAAATAAGTCAGACAAAGAAAGATAAATACCATATGATTTCACTTATATGCGGAATCTAAAGAACAAACTAATCAAAAACAGACTCACAAATATAGTGGACAATTTAATGATGAACAGAGGGAAGCGGGGTTGAGAGAATGAGGTGAAGAGTTAAAGAAGTTCAAATTAGTAGTTGATATTTGGTCATGGGGATGGCAAGTACAGCTTAGGAATGTAGTTAGCATTAATGTGATGGCTAGGTGGAGGGCCAGGGGAGAGAGGGAACAATTGTGGGGGGAGGTGGTTATAAACTATATAGATGTCTAACCAATGTACTACATACTTGAAGCTAATTTAAATAAATAAATTTAATTTTTTTAAATAAATAAATAAAATATATTAGACAATGATAAAAAAAGAATTAAAGTACTATTACATATTAAATCTGGATTTAAATAAATGATCTTTGTATTTCAGACAAAAGTGTATTTAAGGGAAGATGATATTGTTGGGTGGGGACCAACTGACAATCAAAGGTGGGAAAATAGGGAATAAGGGCCCAGAACCCAGTTGGGTTTCAGAAACCAGAGCAGTGAATGGAGCTGAGTCTAGCCTTCATTCTCTGGTCTGCTCTTAGCTGCCCTGCTAACAGAGGCCCTGCCCTGAGCACAGAATAGTGAAGTGATAAAAATCACATTCTGATCTAACAGTAAGTCAGACTGTAAGAAAGAGCAATGAGCACAGTAGTTAGCTTTACTTGGAGAAGGTATATAAGAGGCTTTGTGGAGGGAATTTTATTTTATCTAGAAAAAACATGAGGTCATAAAGAACAAAATTTGAATTATGCATAAGGGATTAATCAAGCCTACATACCTTGAAGAGGAAATGGTTATGCCAAATACCTCTGTTTTTCTCACTTGATGGTAGAGGCCATCATAGAAGCTCTTTTATTAAATCTCTCCTGAATCCTCAACTCCCTAGACAGAGGGTCAGCGTCACTGAGCATTTCCCACTGTAACCCAAGCAGGGCCCTGGAAATCTGTAGGGAGCCTGACTTACAGGGCACACAATACCTTTCTGTGAGTATAACATAACCACCACTTTCCCTGGCAACCTGTGGCCATACGTGGGGTGAGAGAGCCAGAAGCAGCCATGACATAAGCAAGGGGGCTCAACTCCTAACCCCAGTTATCCTAGTCTCCAGACTGTTCCTTTTTCATTCTGCCTGGCCAGAACTCCTTGAGAGCTTGACACAACTCTCTCCAACTCATCAGCTACCATATGTCTTCCTTGCAGTGAGGATCTGCTAGATCTCTGGAGACTTTCCTGTCTCCCATGGCCCAGTCCTCATCCACTCACTCTGAGTCAAAGCACAGACTCTGTCTGCCAATGCACCGCCACCTGCCTCCCCACAACTCTGGGCCTATACATGGTGTCCAGTGCAGAGATAGCTACAATCAGAATCTGAGAACCCACAGGAGCAACTCCCCCAGATCCTTTGGTGAGCAATGAAAAAGGTCACTACTTCTTCCTCCCCTCTGGAGAATTCTGAACCTATGCCAGCAGCTCCATGACAGATCCTCTCCTGTCCTGTTGGTCTCACTGGGCCCTTTCAGTACCATAGGGGTGCAGGCAGGGACTGCTCGCTCCTTGCTCACTCCTGCAAGGCAATGCCATCAGGCTGCACATCAGGTCAGCCTTTGGACCACTGTGAGGGGGCCAAACCACTGGGTTCCTAAGGATGCAGAGAACAATCCAAGCAGCTAATTTACAGAAACCATCTGCAGAACAAATTTGCCTTTCATGCCAGTTGAACATTCCTTCCAGATAGTGCTGTGAATGAGCAGAAGTAAGACAATGAGTACAGACTGTTTAACTTTCATTGACCTCACCGAGGTCAGCAAGGACACAGTGCAGACAACAATAACATGTCATGCTCGCTGGAGTGCATAGGCTCAAAATAAATCTTGCTTATTTTATTCTTTTAATTTTGCTTATTTTATTATTTTTAACTTTATATTGTAAATTATACTTAACTAACAAATATTACATACATTGAGTAATAAAATGATTTCAGTGTGCCTTTCATCAAGCTAAGAAATAAAATATAACCTGCATCTTGGTCAGACGCCTCTTTCTCAAATGCTTACCCTTCCTCCTCACCAAGAGCCTGCCTTTGTCATGCTATAACTACATATGTAACCCAAATAATATGTAACTTGTATGTTTTGTTTAGCTTTGTGCAAGCTAAACAGTCTGCATGCCTCTTGCAGTTGTTTTGACTCAGTGGCCCTGTTGTGTGTCAGGATCAACTGAGAAATGATAAAATTGCAGAAGTCCAGCCCTGTCCCACTTCAGCGAGCAAAGCCTCCATGTCCTCCATTAGCTCTCCAGATAATTCCAATACTCACCAACATTTAAAACCTACTGGTTAAACATTAAGTTTCTGCAGTCTATTGATGGTAATGGGTGCTGCTCTAGCGTATTCATTTTCACAGCTTCATACAATTGCATTGTATGACTATGCCACCATTTATTTACTCTATCGTTGATTACCATTTGAATTATTTTGTTTGATTGCTATTTTGAACAAAGCTTCTATGTGTATGCATCTTGGTGAACTTGTATAAGAATTTCTAGGATACATACAAGAACAGAATTCCTTAATAGAATATGAACATGTTCAAACTTCCTACATAATACCAAATTTTCAAAGTGAGTGTACAGTTTATAATCATGTGTGGTAAAGAGAGTTCCTATTGCTGCTCATCCTTGCCTGCATATGATATTGCCTGCAACTTCCTAATATTTGTCAATCTGGTTACTATAAACTGGTACATCATTGGATTTTAATTTCCACTTCCCTAATTCTTAATAGGTTAAGTATCTTTCACATACTTATTAATCATTTGTGCGTCCTTTCTTGTGTTTGTGTTTCTGTCCAATTTCTATCAGTTTGGGTCTCTTGCATATTGATGTCATGAACTTTTTAAAAATTCTGAATACCAAGTCTTGGTCACAAATATCTTCTCCAGTTTTCAGAATGTTTTGTAGAACTAGCCTAAAAACTTGTCTAACCTGGTGTTTTCTTTGTAGAATTATTGTTATTACTAATGAAATTTTTTATTTTATTGGGATTTTGTTTGTTTTTCCTTCTTTGTTGTGTCATTTTTTTTCTAAAAATTCAGCAATGTTGTCAAATTTTCCAGTTTACTAGCATAGCTTATTCAGTGTCTCTCTTCTTCTTCTATTCTCTCTAACACGGCTAAAGTTATGTGCCCTCATTCATTCATAACAATATTTATTTGCACCCTCTTACTTTGATGCTAGAAGTTTGTCTATTTTATAAATCCTTAAAAGAAAATAAGTTTTGGCTTAATTGATACTCTTTTATGTGTTGATTTTAAATTTCATTAATTTCTACTCTTTATTATTTTTATTTTTATACTTATTGGATTTATTGAGTGGTTATTTTTGCAAAATTTTGGGTGTAAAGCTTAGCTGACGAAGCTTACATCTTTTGTCTTTTCTAATGAAGTATTTAAGATAAGCAATCTACACATAACAATGCTTTAGTTGTGCCTCACAAGTTATCAATTTTAATTATATCACATTAATTATATTAATTATTTATATATAAATTATTTATATGTATATTAATTATTTATATTATATAATTAATATCAGATTAATTATATCATTTTTTAAAAATTCCACTGTCAGATAATTCTAATAACTAAAATCATTTCAAATTTGATTAAACTATCCTTTATTTTTATTTCCTGGCTTTCACTCATGGTGGCTTCTTTCTGGCTGGCTGGCTGGCTGGCT